>VUQG01008185.1:36163-61190 GCA_015106755.1 Etia nguti | reverse complement strand
GACGGGGGGGGGGGGGAGTGTTGCCCTAATGTTATTTACGTTCAACACATTATGTTTCATCCTATTTTCCACCAGACATGGAAAACCTAAGAAACAAATAAGATAGATAACAATTTTAAAGGAGTAGAGACTTCCAAAACATAATTAGGACTTAATAAGTTAGACGTGACTGATGTCCTCCTATTAAGATTTGGTCAAAGCGCATCGTTTTTAATAATTATAAAGGTCATAATCAACCAGAATTAGTGTGTCCTTCCATCTGTGTGCAGGGTGCCATATTACTGTTACTCAAAATGCCCATGTGTAGTAATGTTTTATTTTGGGGGGAGATACTTAGCCATTACAAATTTAGTTTATAAGGAGACATTAGATAAGCTTGCCTACTACTTATAAAATCAATGGAGTGGGAATTAAGAAACTTTAAGTTGTGATTTAAAGGGAAAGGGTAGATTTTGTGTTAAGTCGCAATTGCTGCTGATATGATAAAACTGAACTGTTTCCAATAAAGTCAAAACTACTATGTTTAAAATAGGCTTTCATCGGTAAATGCAACCTAAAATGTACTAATAAAGTTGTACAGCTCAATATTGCAACATTTGACAATGAGCCCACTGTTTTCCTCAACCTGTGCTGAAACTGCTGACACTAGGGTTTGGTAGGTTAACGAGGAGACCATCTGTCTTGTTTCATCTGACAAAACTTTTGTCTGGCCAGGTTCTGATCCTAAATCCACTGCCCCATACTTATCTCAAATTCCTAGTTTCTCCTCCTTGGTTAAAAAGACTGGTCAAGAGTTCCTGGCCCTGGAAGTGTGTTTGGTCACCCAGAGAACAAGAGAGGGGCCATGTGTGGCCTTTAATTCACTGCATTGTCTGCCAAAAGCTAATCTTGGCCAGGCTCAGAGTCTTACTGCTCATGGGCTGTGAATGGATGAGTGAAAAGTTAAATATGCTTTCAAATGTAAAACTGAAGACCAGCCTGGTATTGTGGTTCATGTCATTGTGGGAATGTGAGATTTGCCGTTGACCCAGGCAACAGGAGGGAAAGGGCCAGTTTCAGTTTGAGAAGCTGCATTCAGGCTCATGTTTGCATGCGGTAGGCTGTAATTCAGTGGTCATTACATCGATTTTTCATGCCGCTCCATGTGTAAAAAAAGAAATTGACGGCTCACAGTGGTAGCCTTTACTCAACCGTTACACAGAATTGATGGCACACTGTATACATCAGACACCAAATCCATGTTGTTGGAGCTCCATGATTTGACCTTCATGATATACATATGTTTGTTTTGGTTAATGTTCACTGCTCTCGTAACATAAAATTCATGGGAAACAAACTTTTTAAAAATCAAATGGACAAGACACGCTCGTAACAGCAGGCAGGCAGACCAGTGAAGTGACGATCTTAATAGACATTTGGTAGAGTAAATAAATAGGAAGTATCTCTACCAGGAGTTGGTAGAGACCAAAATCTGAGCTAAAAGATACCCAGTACTACACTTACCAGATTGTCAGACACCTGACTATATTGCTTTTAACTGCTTATTTTTAAACAACTGTTTGTTAACAACTTTTCCTAAAAATATCTGCTTTAGCCCCTCCCCCTTTAAGCACACTTCTTCTTCTGATTAGCTGTTCTTGAAAACCACAGCTCTAAGAATATGAAAAATTGTCTCAAGTGATTGGAGCAGTATGAAGCCAGATCTTTTAGCTCAGTAGAATTATTAAACTGCAATACTTTAAACGTTCATGTGCAACATGAGCATTCACTGTGATATGACTAATACATGCATCAAACATATGACTAATGATCTTTGGCAAAACTGGGTTACACCAGCAGCAAATAAATAAATACTTACATAAATAAATAAAAATAACACAAATAAAAAATATAGGATACAGAATACAACTGATCATGTAAAAATACAATTTTCTTTGAACTAAGATAAATGAAATGTACATCTCTAACATACTAGACTGGTGCTTGCGAAATAACATTCACATTTATACAAAACAGAGAACGTATTCCTATGCAATGAAGAATTTATTATCACAGCTATGCAGCTTTATCTAAACTCCAGATGGAGATAGCAGTACCTGTTCAGAGGAGTGACAGTCATGTAACGTGAACGTTAATGGCTGTCGACTCTCATAATCGGTGTTATAATTAGAACATGCTGCGCATGTGGTTGGAGACAGAATGCAGTAAGTAAATAAATAAATATCTTATGGAAAATCCATATCTCATTGCTGCCATTAGATAGTGGACTTATGAAATATGAGATCAATAACTCAGTCAGTTGATCTCTTTTAACAACAGAAATTGTGAACTGTTTAAAACCATATAGCATTCGGCACTGTTATTAATCAATTGCACAACAACTGATTTCAGTCCGTTTGCTAATCACTTAGCTGTCATACAAGCTTGTGAGTGTTCAGTCTGCAGCAGTGCACTCTTGTAATATCAAAGAGAAAAATATGTTAGCGTTTGAATTAAGGCTCAGTGCTGTGACTCAAATTATATGCCCCATAAAACTCCTAATTAGGGAATGTTTGGCTATGCTGTCCTCTTACTTTCCTACTTTTCTTCTAATGAACAAAGGAAATCATTAGAAAACACAGCCACGTGGTATGTGCGGTTCTCTACTATTCTTGCACGCTGTAATGCTGTTATAAAGCATCTTATCAGTCACAGCAGAACACATAAATCACAAAATATTCAAGAAATCCTTTTAATTGGACCAAAGCCCTTTTGCATATAAAAAAACCCCAACAAAGCTAAATGAAAACAGTGGTGTATAAAGACAAGTCTTCCATCACAGTCAATGTGGTGGAAGGCTGTTTAGATTCAGCTGTTTCATTTTATTTACACTCACAGCAAGTGACTAATTAGTAAATACTTTGCACTAAAACAGTAGCCGTCCATCGAGCTAATTTAGTTTTATTCTCTTTTGAGGAGAATATGAGGCCGCATACGGTCATAACCTAAACTTATCTGAACTTGAATGCTTTAGCCATCTTTCTAAATCCTCAGTGTCAACCACCAGGTATAAATTAGTTTTAATTTTAACATTCAGAAGCTTTAGTGCAACAGTAGAAAAGGTTAGCAATTGAAAGACCTATGGCATCTTCAACTTGATGAATTTAAACCCCAAATTACCCATAAACCTGTCTCTTTTACATTCAGACTCAAAGGGCATCAGTGTCCCACAAACATACTACAAAAAACACTAGATAATAAACTCTGACTTTGAAGCGATGCCCCCAATGCCACACATTACCAGTCAAAACTCCCTTTATAAATTATTTTTTGATCCTCAGTTGTTCAATGAACCTTTTTATTTTGTTAAAAGTGCAAAACTTCTTATTATTCTAATAATTATTTTAATTTCAAAAATAGGTAGATAAATTGTGGGATTACTTTGTTTTTCATATTACAGGGTAATATGCCCTCTTGTCAGCCTGGAAAATAAGCAATGAAATACAAAAACATAATGACACAAACTCCCAGCTCTGATTCCTGAACCCTTCACAGACAACTTTACAGTTTGTAGGAAAGAAAACTACTGTACAATATTAGTAGTATAAAGATGTCACGTACACACATGACGTGATGGCACTGAAACACAACAGCTGCACAGCTAATCCAACATTCAATTTTTAAAATTCAGTAAAAAGAGTTTTCATATATTACAAAAAAGAGAGGATGGTAAAATCTGTTCCTGCAAGAGGAATTATAGCTTTGAACTCTAAACGAACAGTTTTCAGTTATATTTATATAAATCTCAGCTTCCTTTACTTTTCAAGTTGTGATGTACAAAATAGTATCAGTGTGCAACTGCTTAATATTTAAGCTTATTAGGAAGCTATGCAAAATGTTTTGCTGTTGCAAGTGTCACTTAATACTAATTAGATTTGGATTTTATACCATTGATTGGCTCGGTAAGGTTATATTTTATTTTTTTTCAGAGTTACGTTCTACTATACAAACCTGGGGCAACAAGTATGTGAGTTGGAATTTACTGCAATATAGCAACACCATCTCTGTGTAAGAACACCCTTATTTACTCTAAATCACTTTTCCAGTTCACTGGTCTTGATTTGGGTGCACATTTGGACCTAAAATGTTTTCTAAATTACCATCAGAGCAACTTTAGAGTGTGATGAACCTGTCGTTATTCTTTAGTTTTATTCCTAAATTGGCCACTTAAGAGCAACGTGGCCCGCAGACTTTCTAAATTCAAACCATGTTTCAGGTTTGCATTTCAATTGTCCTTATTGCGTTGTGATTGCCACTTTCAGAGCCACTAAAGAAAACAATTTTTAGAACCTTCTCCCTTTTTTGATGGTCTTTCAAGATCACTGTGTTGACATCAAGCGAATTACCACTCCCAGTTTGTTTGCTTTCAATTTTAGCAAACCAGTTTGAGGATTTTGTCGTCAAATTACCGAGCCAAACCCAGCTTCAATCACAACTTTCTCGTGTGCCAAACTTTCACTGCAGTTCTCATGCTTGTCAGTTCGAAGCTATTTCCTTCAAACTGTAATAGGATCAGGGCTCTGAACTGCTTCCACATGATTGATGAAAGATTAAAAGGATTGTTGAGATTGAAGGCACATTTAGCTCCCTACTGAGGTCCAATTTCTTGTCCTTGTGCTGGCAGTAGGGCTGCCACCATGCAGATGAGAAGATCACTGCAGTGAATGCCAATAATGTGAAATGGTTGTGCAAAAGTCTTGAGGACATGGCAACAGGGAAAAGCAGGCAATCATTTTAAATCTGACTGTTCCTCAGACGGTCTAGTGTCAGTAATGGTCATGGAGGTGAAAGAAAAAATAAGAATGTGAAAAGGATAACGAACAAAAAATCAAGACAACAGTCGTGATTTTAGCTGTTACTGATCATGTGCTTTCACCATCAGGAATCATTTGACAGCTTTTTGATTGAAGACACAAACCAAATTATAAGTTTTTACTTCTTGAATCTTTAATAATTGAGAGCACATTTATGTGCCTTAGCTTTGCCCTTCATACATAAATATATTTAGTCGTGATTTGCATTATGCAGTATACATGGGTCTCATGAGTTGTTTTCTGTAATTTCAGTGCTGTTAACCTGAGAATTTAGAACGCCCAATATTAAACATATTTAAGACGCGTCCACGAAAAGCATTACACGAATGAACTTCCTGCATATTTTCAGCTGTCAGTAACGTTTTCCCACAGGGTATCCATGTCAAGTTGAATGTGACGGAGCTCTGTAATTAGAGGTAATACTAAATTAAGAATTAGCAGCTGAATGATATGAGGCGGTAAATTGTTATTTTAGTGGGAAGTTCTCAGCTGCATCACAGAGTTACGTGGGTTGTGACATACCCTAAAACCCTTAAGTGTCAAGGAGTCACTGCTGTTGGACACAGTATTTTAACTGAAGCACTTTTATCGCGTTTATTTATGTTTAAAGCTGGAGAATATTTCACCTTATGTCTCCTGTGGTCACAGTATGTTTGATGCGATCAACACACTAGCTGGCTTATTCATGTGAAACAGAAATGCAAGAAAGGCAAGTTTTGACCTTGAAACTGTGTCATCCCGGTGTCCTGACCCTCTATTCCATGGAGGCATATGATTAGCGGTGACCAACAGCGATAACGACTGCATGTCTGTCAAAATCAAGCTGAAGCTCAGTGCCCTGACCGTGCTGTCTCAGTATGAGCTGAAGTGTGGTGTCAGGGTCTAGGGTCAATTTACCAATTCAGCAGTGCATTAAGTCATTGCCTAAGCTAGCTCACCTCTACTGACAATTATTAATATGTGATCCTAAGCATAAAATAGTTGCAACATGTCACCAGAGACACCTTCAGAAACAAGCTATTTGGAAAGTGTTGGCAGCTGATGCCCTAATGCATGCACATATGTTGGATGCTGCGCAGCTGATGAATTATAAAGTAGGCTTACGTTGCAATATATTACACACATCTCATACAAGGGTGAACACAGACAAATGTCGTCATAAACCATAAGTAGTGGAGCAATAATTTTTTTTCGGTTATCCAATTTCCTCCAATTGTTGAAGAAAACTGGAGCCTTGTTGAGTCATCTGCAATTGATCAAAACAATTGAAGGAGACAATCTCCAAGCAGAGTGCTGCCTCTTTCAGATGCAGAGAAGAGGCTCTTGATCAGATCACGGTGTATGGTCTGAATACGATTGTAATCAGCATGTTTTGCGTGGATCCCACTCTGGAGTCCACTCAGAGCTGTCAGCTATTATCAGCCAGCGAGCAGCGGCTGCGGTCTGACCTCATCCACCGCACTGTCCCTCACAAAATGGCTGAGTTATGACTGGCACAGAGGCGAGCTGAGCTGCTCACTTGTAAATGAGTGTGGCGCAAAACAGAGTGTTCATGCGTGTCACGAACAGCCCATCATTACTTTTACAGGGGTTGATTTGAGTCACAGCCCAACATATGGGTTATGATGCCTCCGATCGCAGACGCGGTTTGCATTATAAGAACAGATGTATTCTAAAAATACAGTGCTGATATAAGACATGAGTTGCACTAGATACAGTACTTGAATAGCGACCCTGTTTTTTTTTTTTCTAATTATAACATAATCATACCTATCATCATAATTGTTTAATGTTATGAAATTGTTATTTCAATTTTGATCACCCACCAATGATAATTTGCCCTTGTTTTCATATTTCTGTAATATTTCTGTATTGCTATGTCTACACTAATCAAGTCATCATTACTATGTCACAGGATGCAAAAATGCAATGTACTGCATGATTCTTTGCTTATACTTGAAGATTTTCTATTATAAAATACTTTTTAAGTACTTGCGACAAAATTCTGTTGACAAAAATAAAGCTAAATTGTATTGAAATGCTTTAGTTTGAAATAACTTTGCTCTAAATATTCAGCATTCATCATAAAAATCCATGCCTCTGTTTTGTAGTTGAACCACCACACTAACATCTCAGTGTCTCCAGATTATATTTTGTAATCCACCCAGGCCACAGATTAGTTGCGAATTTCAGGTTTGTGATCCAAACACTTGGAAAAACTATGTCAGTATAACCAAACCATGTAGCAACATGTTTCAAACATTACTGAGGTCCTCCAAGACCTTGCAGATGATTTCACTGACTGCTTTTTGCTTCTAAATCCAAAAGAAGCTTTCAATAACCACAGGGTATTCAACACCGCATCAGTAAACATCAACAACACTAAACTCAACAAACCAAGCTTTGCACTTTACACCTAAAGGATTATTAATCCCCAAAGTGTAAAAAAAAAAAAAAAAAAAAAAAAAAAAAAAAAAAAAAAAAAAACAAAAAAAAAAAAAAAAATAAAATAAAATGCTGTTGCTCCACTTTCCTTTTGCACAGAATGTGTGGACAACCACAAACAAAAGCACCACCCCACCACTGCTCTTTGGAAGCCTCTCTCATTTACTCACCCATGCATTAAAAAAAAAAAAAAAAAAATCCCAATGTGACATCCAAAAACCATTTCCATAGAAATACGCCCAGCCAATCTCTCTCCAATTAAGTGATGCTCTCTGAAGTGCTAACAGCTTCTTTCTTCTTTTTCCCCCCTGAAGAAAGCTCACCAGAAACCATCATTAGAGACTTAAACCCAGCCCTACATGGGAAAATGGGTCGCAGCCTATTTAAATGGCAAACTGAGCTTCAACATCGTAACTGCTGCCTGGCCTGTAATTACGGTTTATGTTAAACTAGTTGAGTGGGCTTCACCATGTAGCTAAAGCTGTAGCAATACACTACTTTTAAAAAAAAAACTTCTTTTTGTTGTTGTTGGGGATTTTTTTTTATGGTTTTTGTTTTGCTAAGGTTTAACACCTAAAGCTACTCACGCTACATTTCTTCTCTAAACTCATGACACAGCCTTGGTCATGTTTAGGAAATTCTGTATTAGACAGCTGGAAATGAGTCAGTTAAACATGAGCAAGCCCTCACATGCCCCCTGTCTGACTGAACGGCAGACGGTGTCACTTGTTGTAGAAGCTATTGTGACATAGTTAATACAGTCCAAACGTATGAAGTTCTCAAAGAGAATCCTTAAATTTGTAAACGACTGTTTCTAGAAATTAACCACAACGACCAAACGACACCAAAACTTCCCAGATGTTTCTTTCACCTACCTCAAAGTGAAGTCCGCGAATACACCACAAACATGGCTCCGGCTCGGTAAAGAAAATAGTAAAGTCAAGTCAAAAATCTTCGAAAGTGTTTGTTTTGTTTTCCACCGGGCTGTTTACAGTAGCGTTACTACTCACTCGTCCATCTGGGAGGAAGATAACTCTGGTGTCTCGGGAAGCACAAGTCGAAGCCACTCCTCGAGCTCAAAATCTGACTCCAATTAAGATTCCACGGTTGCTGCCTTCAAGTGTCATGGGAAATATTTGGCAATGGTACTGTAACCGACCTATCACGTCGTTACAAAGTTCTTAAGGTGACGTTTGCAGGAGGGCGGTTGTAAACCTCCACTGTCAACTATCCGTCGTTGGAAGACCGTGATTGTTGATAAACCAGTCGCGTACTGGCGAATAGCCTCAATTAATACCGCGTGCCTAGCTTTGAAGGTCTCTCCCGCCCCCTGCCGCACAACGTTATTCTTTGCGGCTCATTTTCAAAACAAGCAAATTACGGCAGATGTCTTGTGTAGTCCGGTGAAAATATGCAAAAGTAAGGTGGGAAAGTGTAGCAGTTGGTTTAAATGACTTTGACTTTGACTAAATGGGAATTACAAGAAACGCCTAGCAAACAGGTTTAGGATTTCAAAATAAAAGTATGTCCCTTACTGATGGTTGTAGTCGTAGTCTTTCCCCAGGCATTTAGCTGTCATTAGTGCTGTGCGATACTGCAAATTTACTGCAGTAAAAATTACTTACTGACATAGTAAATAAAGGGCCAGTTTTGTCAATACGGATATTTTTTTTAACCTGTAAAGGCAGCTTTTATCGGCGAGAGCAATGTGTCATGATTTTTGAGATGAATCATCATTAGTTTGCAAATTCTGAAAGCATTTTAAAGACCACTAAATCACAGTGATTTATTTATTTTTTTGTTTTTTGTTTTTTTGTTTTTACTTTCTACAATAATTAGTTAACACAACAAAACACAGCTCTCAGCTTTTAATGTATTTTGAAACTGTTGGAGACCTGGAATATAAATGTGCCTGCCTCTTTGGGTCAGCTTCTGTTGTTTGAATGTGCCATAGGCTATAAATAAAATAGAGGTGACAGACAGTCAACACAAAAAAGGTTCAGACATATTTCTAATGCACATGTGCGTAAGGTATATATATTTTTCATTTCCAAACAATAATTTATTTAACACAATTCAGTGTTACAGAACTGAAACAAAATATCATTCCTACTATAGTGCCAGTATCAATCTGATACCAGTATTGGACTGACCCCGCAACCTCTAGTTGTCATTCACTGTCTCTCTCAAGTTTCATTTCTTCTCTAAACTGCCCAAATAAATGCCTCAAAACATTTTAGCTAGTTGTGCTCACAAATTCTGCCAATGAATACTTTTAATTGATGATTTAAAACAGCTATTTGCTGGTTAGATTGTACCAGCAGCTGGTCAAGAGCTCAGTTTTGGTTTCTCTTTGCTTTATCCAGAATCAGCTGTCAGACTGAAATACTGAAATGAACACATCACACGGGCTACTCACTTATACCCTGCCTTTACTCAAGAATAATTTTTTCACAACTGTTGCAACTTTTTTTAACAAAAAAAAGAGGAAGGGCTGCCTGAGACTTGTGGATCACACAGTCACCGCATGGGATATCCTGTTGTATCCTGTTGAAAGCTTTCGTGTAATTTGAACAAGGCAGGGAGAATCACAGGGTCATTAACACCCCAAGCTTCCTTCTTTTGTAGCTTTGGGGGATTTGTCGTAGCACAGAAACCTAAGAACCATAGGGGGAAGAAAGAAAGTGTAACTTGTGCTTCTCAAAAGCTTCCAGTTTGCTGCAATTCAGAAGAATGCATTATCAAGAATGGCAGTGATGTTTTGATGCATTTAGGGAGTCACAGACACTTAAACCTCTGTGGGACGTTTACAACTTGATGTCGTCAGTCACTGAAATTGTTTACATGGCGGTCATATGAGTCCTGCTGGTATTTTGCTAATGTCAGGGGGGATGGTGTTTGGAATGGTTATTTTAGCTTTTTTTCATTTTTCATTCATCTTCATCTCTGTCAAGCATGAAGCTCAAATAATGTTCTGCTGTCTCTTAAATGAAGACATACTGCAGAGACCTGACCTGGTTTGCTCTGTCTTAGTCATATTTCATCTCTTGGCTTATATGTTTCTGAATTTGTCTTTGCTTTGGACTCGACATTGCTCTGTGTGTGTGTGTTTTTCCTAATAGCTAGTTTCTGACACACTGGCCTTAAAAAACACTGAGATGCTGCTGATTGAGGATTCTCCAGAGTGACACTCCAGCCAGGTACAAGATGACTTTTCACATTTGTGCTGCGTCTCTCCTCTGTGCTGTCCTGCTCTTTCTAATAGCTCATGTAGCTGTGTTGATAAAGGCCCACTTTAGCTAGTTGCAAGCTTTTAAAGCTTTCCTGAGATGTTTGCACTTTCCTTTTCACTTCAGTGCTATTTGGCACAGTATAAGCCCTGTGGTGAGGAGTCCTACAATAACAAACCCTGACTTTTCCCCCTGCTTCGCCAGATGTGTTTGTAAAGCGGTTTTAAACCATCGGGATCTTGAGGGATATGGTGTGGAGAATACAAACCTTGCTGTGTTGTACAACACTGTCATCTTGAAACATCTTGAAATGTTCTAAAATATTCCTTTTTGACTCATAAAAGTCCTGTGACCTAAAGTTATCCGGATAAAGACAGGATGAGGGAATCCCTTGAAAAAAACATATTACAGTTATTTTCTACTCCATAATTTTATTCTTGGGCTGCACTAGAGTAGATTTCCATGCTTTTCAAATCAAAATAATCATTATTTACCTTCTGTTAGCCCTTGGTGCAGACCTTCAGCTCATCTTCTGTGTGAAAGTTCATCTTTCAGCTTCCTTCTTCTTATATTACTATATTCTGATTGGCTGTCCCTCACAAACAGAAGATTTAAAAAAGAAAAAAAGAAACAATTGGGTTGGGCTTCTGCGCTCATAACCTGAGCTGTGTACCTGAAATGACTGTGTTAAGGACATCCCCTCTGAAAAAAGTGCACTAAATGGACGGAAGCCTGAGCTTTTGGCTAACAGGGTTCACCTGTTACTTTGAATCATATTGAATCCTCATATTTAATTTCTGCATTCACTGCTATATACATATGCTATATGGACAAAAGTATTTAAAAAAGTACTTAATCTTCAAATTCAGGTGTTTTCAGCACCATTTCTACAGGTGTCCAAAATCAAGCAGCCAGCCTTGCACTCATCCTTTACATATGCTTGTGAAAGAATGGGTCATTGTAAAGCAGGGATGTCAAACTCATGTTACATTATGGGCCACGTACTGCCCACTTTGATATTAAGTGGGCTGGACTCCATTCTGTCAGTGTAAACTAAACATGTAATCCCTGAGATATCTCAAAAAAGAAGTGCAGTTTCAATAGTACGTGTATGTCAGTGTTCTACAACAAATAAATGTTGTTTTAACGAATGAGGAAATCTGTACAGTAGATAATAAAAAAAACAGGAACTTTTCTCTGATTTAAGTGTTTATCTATTACTTAATTACTTTTGTAGTTAAAATGGCAATGATGGAAATAGGAAATGCTGTAAAACTAATGATAAAACAGTTAAAAGTCCAAGTTCATGCCCTCCTTCACATTTTCTAAAGGCGTCCAATGGGCAGATTGGAGTCCATGCCCTCGGGCCTTTAGCTTTGACACCACTGTTCGAAAGAGTTCACTGTATTTGAAAATGGTACTGTGATACAATGCCATCACTGCAACAAATGAGTTTGTGAAATCTCTTCCTTTATATATATTGCACAACAAACTGTATGTGGTACCATTGCACACTCAAAGCAACTCAGCCACATATTGGCAGACCACATAAAGTTACGCAGTGGAGTTCCCAAGTGCTGAAGCCCATCCAGTCTTTAAGTCTGACGTCATTAGTCGTTTCCGGGTCCAAACTCTGCTTCAGGTCCCAAAGTCAAACGAACATTGCAGCATCACTGAGAGTTACAAACTGTCTAAATTCTTTCATCTTTAATAAAATGATCAGGGTGGCTGCTCTACTAGGTTTAACAGTTAAGTTTAACATCCAGGCATCCATAAAAACAGAATTAATGAAGTTTAACAGAGTTAGAAGTTAGCATAGTGTTAGCTTGCTAGTTTCCACTTAAACATAATAAACCATGTTCTGACTGAGAGATTTCTGAAAAATTAAAACGTACAGCTCTGCTATCACTTCCAACATAAATGAAGACAGAAAACTAAACAGCAGTGACTTTTGTAGGGTTACTGAAGTTGGACTAGCTGGTATATAATGATGTGCTACGTGGTGGTTAGCTACACAGCTAAGGTTAGCATAATATAAACACAGTGAAGCTGGAAGATGAACGCTAACTTTTTTAGTTAAGTTAACGTGAGGGGTTAACGTGAGGGACAAATGTAATTGCGTGGCAGGATACTGTAAACGGACCACACTTCAGTCAGGAGAACAACTGAGATAATCCATCCACAATACGAGGTTAGTCATTAACTTACTGCTGCATGGGCTGGGCTGTAGTTACATCATAAGGTTTTAAAAACTGAGCTTTAAAATGAATAGTTGTAATAAAAACTGAGAGAGGCCGACAGTGATCACTGCCTTTTTTTAAGGGGCTTGTTCAGATTAAATAGAACAAGATACAAAGTATTAAAACATGTTAAAAACACAACAGAGTAGTTTGGACCCGGAAGCAGGTTTCATCAGGTCATCCCTTAATGACCGGATAGTTCGTATGGGCCTTGCTGATTCAGTAACTGCTCAGTTCCGAACTTCCTCTAGCATTAACATCAGCACAAAAACTGTGGACCAGGAGCTTCATGGCATAGGTTTCCATGCTCAAGCAGCTCCTGAAGGTGTCCATGTAGTGTGTCAATGTGTAACAGGAAGTAAGGAAAAGCATATAAAGTCACCATTAAAACATTTGAGGGAAGGTTAACAGTAAAATGAAATGACCTAGTGTGATTAATTAGTCCAATATCGTTACATATGAAATGTATTACAGAAAATTGGATGTGAATTGACATAGCTGCGCAGCAGTTAGCACAGCACACAGCAAAAAAGGTTCCTCTAGTCGGCTGGAGCCTTTCTGTGCAGTTTGTATGTTCTAAATGTGTCTACATGGGTTTTCACCAGTTTTTGTGGTTTCCCTACTCAATCCAAAAACATGTGCATTGCATTCTAAATTGCAGTGGACTTGAATGGTTGTCTGCATCTTTATGTTAGCCCTTCGATGCCTAATTTCAGCAGGGATGGGCTTCATGGAAATTGTAGGAAAATAAATGCAGCTGCGCCACGGCAGCTAAAGATTTTGCAGCTTTCAGCTGGTTATTTTCTCATTACTGCATTTTTAAAACACCCATTTCCTTCTATAGTTATTCATTCTGAAAAATGTGAGAATTATCGAAGAATTAATGAAACATGCTTGCTTCTCACAGGGATGCATTTTGCAAGGATATCTGAATTAGAAAAGCACATGAAAGTTATCAGCTTTGTGGGCCACCAGAAGGTTGCCGTGTTGTTTCACTCAAAACATTCAATTATTCATTAAACTAATTTAAGATTATTTCCATTAAGACTTTGATCGAAAAATTCAGCTCTTCAATCAAAATTGTATGCGCTACCAAATAAATATAGGCATTATCAGATTATGAGTGTAAGAATTTAAAGATTCTGATAAGGGTTTCAAAACAAGATTTATTGACATTTTTAATAACATCTGAAGCTATTTTGCTGCATTAGAAGCAGTTTACAGTGCAGCAGTATCAGAGGTCATTTCGGGGCCAGTGAAAAGAGATAGGTTTCCTCTTATTAGCACAAATTATTTTTATGCTTCCAGCAACAGAAAGTGGAACAGTTTATCAGCACAGGCTCTCACTGGATAAATCAGAAATTGAAAAATAGACTCCTGAACAGAGCAGAAACACTTAAACAGTGGTGTACCGAGCTGGACCGGGACAGGATCGGAAAGGAGAGGGCCCACTGGGGAAATCAGACAGGAAGACAGGGTGGTAAGAGGGCGAGGTGTTGTTCAAAGCCTGGCGTTTTTCACGGTCATGCCTCTGGTAGCGGAAGTTAAAAGGGGGACGCAGAGCCACGGGGCCTCCGATTTCCTCGGAGGATGAGTCAGAAGGCTCAGTGAGTAGACCTTCAGCAGACTCACTGGAAGAAGAGCTAAGAGGGACAGCTGGGTTAACAGCCGCAGAGGGGTCAACGGGTACAGGGTGAACGGCAGTGGGAAAGGGAGGGTCAGAGGGAACAGGCTGCGGATCGTTTCCTGGGCCGCCAATCACAGGTGGGAACGTCGGAATTGCTGGGTTTTCTGGGAGGTCGTGACCCTGTGGCTGCACCGGTCGGAGGACATCCACATTCTAAAGACACGCAGACAACACCACACCAAATGAGAACTCTTCTAGCTGCACGAATGAATTTCACTCAATACTGTAAGACTACTTTACAAACCACACGCTCTAAAAAAGAACTGAGAAGACAACATAATTACAGCACAGGAGCATACAATTTGAAATCTCACACATAGGATTAAACACACACACACACAGAACCACCAACTTGTAAGATATGACAGAATAATTATATGACCACTGGCTTCCATTCAGAGAGTTAAATGTTCACTCTAAAGGTTACTTTAGTAAAAAACCTGAAAGAAAACAGAGAACATGAAACATTCATCAAATCAAGGTCAAGCAGTGGGTTATTACGCTCCCAACTCACAGTCCTACAGTGTGAACTGACACTAAATGTTACACTTTTCCAGAAGTTTTTGCTTTTTTTTCAGTTACTGACATTCTTCTATTAATGCATTTGAATTTTCTGTTCACTTTTGGGTTGCGGATAATTCAACTGCTATCATTGTTACAACTCTGCTGCTTTTTCGGTGCATGTAGGACGTTCACAGTTTTTGACAGAGAACAATCAGAACAGGTTTTTAGGTCAGATCTTGCGTGCACACTGAATGTTGGCTTTACCATAAATCTAAATCTTTTCTTTTTCTTGTCATGGGAGAATAAGAAACATGTTAGGACCACTGCACATGCAGTCACTTCTACTCCTTTCCTCCTTATCATACCGATGTTATAGTTGTTGTGATTTTATAGGATCCTCCCGTAAATGACAGCTGCCACTTTGGCTTAGCGACGAAAAATTCAAAAATATTATGTAATTTCCTCCCATACCTGTACTTTAAACATCTCACAGGACGTCTGGACATCAGCATTCATGTGTCCATGTACAGATCCTGTGCAGAAACCTGCAGTCTGAGAGAAGAATGTGAGACATTTAGTAATGTATTTCTGTGACATACTGGGAAACTATTAAAAAGTAAGAGGATGACACAGTTCCTGTAGCTCAGCTGACGTTATTACCAGAAGCTGATATCAAAGCCTGCTTTACCCTGCAAATGTTTGCTTTGCGTCTGCAAGCCGCTTCACGACCCACCTGCACCCCGGCACCACTATTCATGTTTGAATGAGCTAAAACCAATAAGTGACGTCACATTTTAAACGTAACTGAATTACTCATGTCAGCTGGTAAATTCTCCATGAAATGATTCAGTGATCATACACACAATGGTGATCAATGAATTGATTTGTAATTAACAGTGTTGTTTCAGACAGCGCTGCTTGACTATGTCTGAGTACTAATTTATCATTAATATACACTTAGTGGCCACATAAATAGATCTAGAATTGATACAGCTCACCCATGAATTTCAACTTTTTGAAGTTTGTAATGTTCAATTTTTGTTGACCTTGGAAATGCTTTTGTCCTTTTTCTTTACATACACAAGGAGGCCCCAAAATCTTCTTAGCTGGGACACTAGGGACCTAAAAATAAATAATCTCCAACAGTGGCATGACTAAACAATACAGGAATCCTAAAAACCAATAACTGAAAGCGCATTGTACGGGTGTATCTAATAAATCGGTGTGTGAATGTGTCATTTTTTCGAGTAAGTTCTATACGAGTAACCTCTGTGTCCGAGTCGAGTGTCAGTCGCTGGCAGGTGCCTCTTTCTGTCACTCCCTCTGGGCATTCTTGCACTGTATATTCCACAAAGGTGGCTTTTACTGGCACAGACTGAAATATAAAAATAATATGGGAAGAGAAGAGCAAACTGCAAAAACAAACACAAGCACAGGCACAAATAGAGATGGCAGGATTTTTATTGCAACAGCTATTAAGTTGGTTTTTCCATCCTGAAGCTGGACTATCATATGCAAAAGCTTTGTACTTAGCTTTGGTCCCCAAGCAAACCATTCAGTTTTTCTTATTTGCTCCCCAAACAAAAGCTGGGCCATGGAAGAAAGTGCCTTCAGTGATCCTTTGCAACCTTGCCTTACTCGTCTATAACTATAGCGTGATGGTTATGCTTGTGCAGTAATGGTTCTTTTCTGGAACACAGAAGCTCAAAGGTGCACTGTACCTTCTGCATATGTATACCCAGAGAGTTTCCTTAAGTGTGATTTCCCCCCATGAACATAATGTTTGACGCACTGTCAAGCAATGAAATTAGCCCCACAGCTTTCTTTCCACCCATCAAAGTTAATAACAGTATATCTAGCGATACCTGTGCAGCAGCTCTGGTGATCTTTTTCACCCCGAGCCCTGCAGCCAGAGTGGACGTCCTTTTATAGGATACCAGAGTGACCCGAGCAGCAGTGATGGCCTCGGGGCTGTCTGCGGAGAGCAGGAGGGGGCATGTTGGGCAGATCTGCTGGAGTTTCCCTGGGGAATCTGCAGAAACCAGAGAAATGAATAAGAATGAATAAGTAAACGTCTGTTTTAAATTACATCTAACGAACAGATGACAGAAACTGGATAAAGCAGTGGCACTAAATCTACAGTGAAATCAAAAAAGGAAAAGAAAAGTCATGTCATTTTGAACGGATGCACAACTTTTTGCTCTCCAAATGCGATTAAATTGGACAACTACATCTCTTTTCATGACAGTGAGGTGTAACCTGCTTTTGTTGATGTAGTACCACCAAACCAAACACTAAAATTTAACCTGAGAAAAGGTTTTAAAAGCAAATGGGGAGGGGGTGTGGCAGTGAGAGAGAAGGGAAATCGATTGAAATCGGGGCGAAATCATCATTTTCACGCTCGACCTTTTGATTTGTCACAGTGGGAAATTCACTAGTGTCACTGATTGATAATTAATTAGGACTCAGCTCCATTAGGCTGGGGCATCATTAATGTTATTAGTTACACCTGCGCATAACAAATTGAAATACTCACAATGAAACGTCGATACTTTTCTCTCCTCTGGTCTTTGTTGTTCCTTCTTATGAGAATTTTTCCTTACTGGATGTTTGTAATTTATTTGTTTTAAATGGATATTTACTTTGCCTTAAATCTCCAGCTTGATGTGGTATCCAAAGCAGCACATGCCGGCTGCATGATCTGTGATGCTACGCATTATTTAAAGACATGGATAAACAGTGGGTATCTAATAATAGACATTATGTTGCGACTCATGTTGCATAGCACTGTATGCATGCGACCTTCTGTGTACGTGACCAGTTAGTGGTTAGGGGATAAGAACCTGCTAACGTTACCTGGCACGAGAGCACAGTCGTAGCTGTATAAGTAGGAGTAGCCCTCTGGTGTGTGCAGGATGGTAGTGTTGCAGTTTCCAGAGATTTGCTTTAAAAAATAAATAAAAAAGATAAAACAGACAGAATTCCTGATTGGCCCAATATCAACCACTTTACTACAAAGACTTGGCACAATGTGTTCAAACAGATGCAAGAAGAAAAAACTTTGAATGTAGTCTTCTATCAGTGAGACGAGTGTGAGTGTGTTTGGCTTGTGTTACTTCTTCAAAGGGCTGTTTTTGGCTTAGGAGTCGCTCACCTATATGGAAAAGAAATAAACTCATTTGAATTTCCCATTGCCCTAAAAAAAAAAGGTTGTGTTTGTAAGTGTTACAGGACTGACATTCACCAGCCACTTTGTTAGGTACACTATGCTACTACTGGTTTTGACCCCTTTTTGCCTTTCAGAGCTGTCTTAATTCTTAATAGCACAGATTCAACAAGGTTGCTGGAAATAGTCCTCAGAGATTTTGGTCCATGCTACGTGACAGCATCACACAGTTGCTGCAGATTTGTCCGCTGTATGCTCATGATGCCAATCTGCTGTTCCACCACATCCCAAAGGCACTCTATTGGATTGAGATATGGTGACTGTGGAGGCCATTTGAGCACAGTGAACTCTCTGTCATGTTAAAAAAACAAACAGTTTGAGATGATCTGACCTTTGTGACATGATGCTTTATCCTGCTGGTAGCAGCTATTAGAAGATAGGTACACTGTGGACACTTTCAGCAACAATACTCAGGTAGACTGTGATGATGAAATATTTATTTGCTACTATTAATTGTCCAAAATGTGCAAAGAAATGATCCCCCACAGCATTACACCACTTCCACCACTTCCGGTGATATAAGAGCTGGTGGAAGTGACTGTGACTTCTGAAAGAACGCCCTGACACTTCCAAAAATTCAAAATAAAGTTGTTCAAAGCTTCATGTATATGGTTTGAGTGTGACTTCCTTACATTGTCCAGTTACAGTGTGGGACATATCTTACAAACAGTGCCTTCACACGTATAGGAGCCTTCTACACGTGCAGACATGTGCTTTTGTGTGTATATGTGTGGGCATCCTACCGTTTCCATGAATGGCCTGACGTCACAACGTTTCCATGGTTTCTTGCTGCCTGTGTGACACTTGGTCTCCAGGACTTCCAGGTCGAGGTAGTACACGTTGCCTGCCGGGCCCTGTAATTCAAAGTATAAACACATGCGATAAGGGAGAGAAGGCATTAACAAAGCTATGAGGCTCAAATTTATGAGAAGTCCTCCTGCCAAGTAGCATCATTTGTTCTGTTAAGTATATCAATAAGGGACCATTTAGGAGGCGCTCTGTGTAATTCCACACAACACTTTGTACAATAATGATTTGTCAACACTTTGCGCTGCAGTAATAGCAGCCTTTTTAGGTCATGAAGTTGATCTGAGCCTCTTAAAACCTGATCTATCCCACAGTCGGGCCACTATAGCCTTCAGCAGCTGACAGCATGAAGTTCATAAAGTCTGTTGTGCAAGGTTTGTCCCAGCAGTGCTGGACTGAAATGACCTGAGCTTTATTAACACTCGCTTCCTTTTTTCATGAGGCGTGAAAAAGGAATGACTTCGCGTTTTATGATATAAAATTATGTACTTTGATCTTAATGCTACGTTTATTAAAAGCGACATGCACTGATGGTGCCATTCGCACCAGAGTTTTTCTTGTTGTTTTTAGTACTTAAGTTGCTGCTTCCTAATGAAACTGCTGCTGTTTTCCACAGCTTTCATTTAACCCAGTGGGTCCTCAATTGGAGAATCTAGAGACCACAGCGAGTCCTGGAGAAGGGTAATTTCTGATTTTTGTTGTTTTAAATCTTATCAAATGGGCTTCCCCTGACATGAATCTGGTCACGGCTGATACATATAAACACTTCCCACCCTGGTCTAGGATGAACAAACATGTGTTTTACAGCCTCCTCTGGTCTTTGTACTGACCTGAGCGTGCAGATGGACATTTGCGATGCGGTTCAGGGCAAACTTGTAGCCTTCGCTGCGATCCTCATTGATGTAAGTGACGGCCAGGCGAGACAGCTTCTCCACCGCTTTGTCGTTACAGGGGATGGGAGCAAGTTCAACTGGCATTAGTACGACACCCTCTCCACACACACACAGGATGTGAATGGATAGGGATATTAGATGTAGTAATTTGTCCATGATGGCAGGTGGTTTTAGAGAGGAGCCAGAAGACAGGGCCGTTTTAAAGTGAAGTTTGTTCCCTTGTGTTTGCCTTCAGTGGAGGCATTGACTTTTGGAATCAAAACAGGACGGCGCAGCTGAAATGAAGCCAAGGACAAAGTTTATTTGACGGCAGAGAGCTGATATTTGTGAATGGATGTTCCTGGTATTTATTTAACCCCTGGAACACGCAGTCGTCAAAGGCAAATAGAACGGATGTCAAAACGGTCATTCGTTATCCTTACTCCTGTGGTTCCAATAATAAGACTGGGGATTATTTCATTGTTTCTACAGGACTTGTTTCCATACTGAGCAAGAGTTGTATGTCATGCAAACTAAATTAGTGCAATAGATACCTCATTAAATGACAATGAACACCAAAGAGAGCGTGCAATGCCTTCAAGACTGAGTCACTGAGTTGGACTGTAATATTATTGTCTCACCAGTAGGGGTCACTGTGGATCTGGTAAGATGCGGGTTGAGAAATCTAATGGTCCACCAGGCAGAACTGGGTTAATGATTCACTGATATCAAGTTAATTACTTTCAGCATTTGATGTTTATGTTGTCTTAGAGCCTCATAACTCTGAGATTTGTGTTTTTATATCTTCATTTTTTTTTTCTGAGGAACCCAGTTGCCCTTAATCTGACTCAACTTACTTTGTTGTGGTAAATAAGTAACCGTAGCCTAATTGTTTTAGATTTTATAAACTAGTGTCATGTTTACAAAAGAAATCAGATTTTCTTTTTTAAATAAATGGGAGTGCATAATGTTTCTTTTTAAGTAATAAACAGAAGGTAAGGCCCTTGTAGAGAGTGTGCGTTTGTGTGTAGAAGGGTGGTGGTGGGGGGGATTCACATTTTTTGGGAGAAGTACGCCTGCTTCCATTGTTCATGACAACATCGATGACTAATGTCTGTAACTGCAGCTCAGTACAGACTGGCATACAGGAGAGCACACATGCATTGCCTATCTCTCTCTCTCTCTCTCTCTCTCTCTCTCTCTCACACACACACACACCTACACGCACACGCACACACGCACGCTTATATTGAATTAATCATAGTTTTTACAAAGCAAAGCTTTTTTTTTTGCATACACTGATGAATAAAGAATTCTAAAGCATTAGTTTTATACAACTGGGAAACACTCTCATTTGCCCTCTGGCAAGGCTGTAAATCTAAGTAAAGCTAAGATGCTGTTAGCTTAGCATAAAGGGCAGCAACAAGGAAAAACAGTCTAGCTGTGGATTTAACCAGGTGGTGACCTCAGGGGTTAAAAATGATGTCAAGACAGAAGGGGCAAAAGCAAGTCCTCAAATGGCCACTTGAGGCCGGCTCCAGGCCAAATCACTCCCCATAGGTCAAAATGCCCAACCTTTCATCTGGAATACACGTGTTTACAGCCTTTTAAATAAACCCTTTGGTTCTCTGTAGATAATTTCCGCAACTTTCACAACTGACACATTTCTTCCTCCCTTTAGGGTTTGCCACAATGGATCTCCTGTTTTCCATCTCACTCTACTCGTTGGATCCTTTTCTGTCACACCAACCCTCTGCATGTCCTCCTTCACTGCATATGTGAACCTCCTCTGTGGTCTTCCTCTTTTCCTCCATATTCATCATCCTTTGTCCACTATATCCACTATCCCCCTCTGCACATGTCCAAACTATCCCAGCCTCACCTCTCTGACTTTACCTCCAAACCACTCAACCTGAGCTGTCCCTCTGATGTTCTCATTTCTAATCCTGTCCCTTCTGGTCGCTCCCAACAAAAATCTTATCATCTTCCACCTTGCCACCTCCAGTCTGGCCTCCTGTCTTTTCAGTTAGTGCCACCCTCTCCAACCCATCCATCATAGCAGGTTATAAACCTTCCCTTTCACTTCCCTCTCCCTGCAATCCTTCTGTCACAAAATACCCCTGACACCCGTCTCCGCCCGCCCTACCCTGCCTCCACTCTCTTCTTCACTTCTCCTGTGCACTCTCCTGCTTTGGATGGTTGACTCCAAGTATTTAAACTCATCCACCTTCACTTACAGTTAAGTAATGCTGTGGTACGGCCACTTTGACTGACAGGGGGGTGCTGACTCACACCTGCATAGTCCACGGATGCTACGAGGTCTCAAAACAGGAGATTACAAACCGGTGGGTGATGTCGTGGTGGCTGTGCCCATCATTTATATGCAGTCTATGCCTTAAATAAAAGATATATATGTGGATCTGTTAATGAAGGACGTGCTATGACGTGGCAATGCTCTTTGAGTTAAGCTATGTGCTGGCGATGACTTCATACTTAAAGCACAAACACGAGAAGCCTCTCAAATCCTTTTTTTCAAACTGTTGAATTTTCTAGTTTCCTTTCATCCTGAAATTAAAATCATCTGAGTTTAGTCTGTAAAACGCCATAAGCCAGTTTGTTTATACATTTCAGCGATTTTCACTTTGCTGGTGCTTTCGGGTTGAAAGTACACCTGGAGTGGTTAAAATATTTAACATCATATTCCACCGCAGAGGGTTCTTTTTTGCAAGCATCTGTCCAGGGATAATCATTTAATCCATTTCAAATATTCACTGAACCAGGTTCAGCTCTCAACAAGAAGCAGGAGGAGGGAGAGAGAGAGAGAGAGAGACTCGCTCAGCAGAACAAATTCTACTAATATCAGGGAAAAGAGAGAGGGAGGGAGAGAGAGCTGCTTCGGTGCCGTGTGCGCCCTTTGTGTATGTGCGCTTTCATACCAGAGAATGTGAACTGGTGTTTGTCTGTGCACACATTTTGACCACGCAGATCCATGCATTCATGCGTCAGTGTTACCGGGAGCCAGTTGTGTTGCTGCAGAAAAGCAGAAAGAGTCTGTGGGGGAGAGATAAGAACGGCACGGCTGCTCCAAGGACTTGCTCTACCAGCACAACGCCAGACCCAAGTTAGACAAACCTCCTTTGATGTGAGCACTGAGTAATCTCCCCTTCTGCTAGCTGCGGATAGATGCCACACTGTAGTGATGCCCAGGCCCTGATACGAGGGGGCTGCTGCCACCGGGGCTCCTGCTGTTCACTTTGTACAGTGATGAGCCTGCGGGAAGAGAAGAGAAGAGAAGAGAAGAGAAGAGAAGAGAAGAGAAGAGAAGAGAAGAGAAGAGAAGAGAAGAGAAGAGAAGAGAAGAGAAGAGAAGAGAAGAGAAGAGAAGAGAAGAGAAGAGAAATTTGTAGCGTGACGTTGGTCTAAAATACCGCTCTGAAAGGTTTCACTGAAGTTTCTCACAGAGCAAAGTTTTACTCCGACATGGTTTAAATGCTGCTTCAGAGAAGTTCATTAGTATTGTTTTCAGTGGAGAATTTCAGTCTTCCATGCTCTAAATGCTGTTTCACAGACCTTTCCACCTTGCCAAGAACAAATTTCTGGGGGAAAATCCGCCCCCCCCAATCCCTCCGTGTCACATCACTTGGCAGTAAAAGAGGAAAAGAATTGGTTTCTGTACTGCATGGTGCATTTAGGAGGGGGAGGGAGGGGGGAGGCCAGTGCCATTTCACTTTCTAATCACATTGTACCTGGGATGTGTGTTTGTCTTTCGGAGTATTTACATTTTGTCTTTTATCATTACTTAGACTATCTCCCACAGATTGGTGTGAATAAATAGAACAAGTGGACAGGACAACAGCCAGCCTTTATCTTTAGAAAAATCACGCTCTTCCATCTCCATCTCGCCTGCTTTAATTCTCACACTAGCCTCGCCTTTGTCTTCTCTTTTGCATTTTATCTCCCACTGTCTTTTTGCCGTTTCTATTTCTGCTTTTTTTCTGACTTGAGAAGCTTCTGGGAACTCTTTTTTAAAAAAAATCTTACTGGTCAAAGTCTGCAAGGAGACATTACATCAGGGAGAGAGGAAAGAGGAAGAAGAAGGATAATTCCCTCATTTAATTGGTTTCAAACTTTTTTCGCCCCTGGAGGACCTGTTTCCTCCGCTGTTGTGGCCAAAACACGGACACTGACGCTAAACCCATTAAATTTCACTGTAATTGGTCAAGCCACGAGCTCGTGTTAGCAAAAGCTTTCACAGTTGATTGGCATTCTCCGCGGCAGTGGTCACAAATCCCAGTCATTTCACTTGGATAAAGTAGTCAGCTTTAGACTCTTAATTTCCCCACCGTGTATTCGGCTTCCTCTTTTACAGCAGCAGCCAGTAAATGAGCGGACACCTGCACCAGAACACGGCTTGTTATGTGGGAAATCTTGTGTTCTTCCTGCATGCACTTAGTGACACATGCTTGTTTTTTTGCTCCAAATAGAATAAGGCTTTTAATTCAACATTATTATTGTTAATATTATCATTTTACAAAACAAACTCAAAGATACAAACAGGTAAAACAGCATTTAGTGTCCATGTGAAGTGCTGGGCCACCAAATGCTGTGTGCACAGGTCCATTCTGGTTTAGCACTGATTCCAAGTCTCTGGAAATCCCACATGATATTACAAATGTTTCTGGTGTTCTGATGATAGTGGTGGAAAGTGCTGTCTGATGCATTGGTTTGAAACCTTCCATAGGGCCTGTGCGCATTTACCTCATTTTATTGCATCTAACCATTTACTGATCCCTTGTGCCTCATGGATGGAAGCCCTATTATCCGGGAAGAGACCACTCCTATCGAGATGGAAACGTTTTCTTTCATTATTACATGTGATCACTTAAAACAAATTTAGAGTTTGGCCTTTTCCTTTAATCTTGCCATCCATCTGTGTGACTTGGGTGTAACTGTGATTCTGTTTTGTACACAGTAAATAGATAGATAGATAGATAGATAGATAGATAGATAGATAGATAGATAGATAGATAGATAGATAGATAGATAGATAGATAGATAGATAGATAGATAGATAGATAGATAGATTCCTGCATGTCTTTGCATGCTTGTATGTCACAGAAGACCGTGACTGCATTCGTTCACCAGTTTCTGAATAATTTGGAT
>VUQG01008185.1:1280-30197 GCA_015106755.1 Etia nguti | reverse complement strand
TCACTTGAATGCACAAAACCCTTAGCCTGACAGTGTTACAATCCATGGCAGGAATATCAAAAAGCCCTGTTGTTTTACTTAAAATGGGACAGCTGTAAATATGCTGCCACATTCAGATGCGCGTACGTGTCAAAATGCACGATGTTGCGCACAGACTCGAATGGGCGAGAGGCCGCGTTTACGTTAAAGTGTAACAACGGCTCATGGAGTTTTAATGTCGCGTTCATACCTGCCTTAATATCACTGAAGTGGCTGTTTGAGTCGAGATGCACATGGGCAGCGTGAGGAACATGATGATGTAGTCATTTCGACACTTTAATCACAGATGATTCAACACTTAAACGCTGTGAGAGATGAAATAGAAACGTGCCCTCTGCCAATGATATTAAGCATTAATGGATAAAAAACACTTCACACACACACGCACGCACGCACACATGTACACACACACACACACACTCTTGAGTGGCTACTGCAAGGAACAGTTGTGCAGCTTTATCAACCCTGTAATGGGAAGTGGTTTGTGGTATTAAAAAGGAATACGTGACTATGGCAAGCAAGTGGAGGCGGGTAGAGCGCTGGTCTGCAGGGAAAAGAGAGGAGGCAGGTCTTTGAAATCCCAATGAACCCTACAGTGTAACACGATGCTGGTCTGGAGAGGACCGACCCTTGCCGGATACAGTCGATCACATAATAGAATTAATATAATAATGACACACAATAAGCAAAATGCACTTTTTTACTCTGCTGTGCTTCAATGTTGTGTTAAAATCCAAAACCTGACATCGGCCCAAATAATCAAAGGATACCAAGTTTATTAGATGCTGCTACAATATATACACTTTGAAAGCTTTAAAGTAGTTATTAACATAGAAATTCAAGAATTCCTGTGAATACAGTAGCTTGCATAAACCCATATCTATACAAAAATCAAGTCAACTCAAACTGTATATTTTCAGAATTTAAAGATGTAATGACATGCTATATCTACTTGTTAATGAGTTAAAGTCTTTCGAAAGTAATGTCGGGTTTTTAATTTGAAGTAAAACACTGTATTTTCATTTCATCAAGATGAGGTCACCTAGGGGAAATGGCCCTGTGGAGTCTTGATGCTTGTGGTGGTGGTGGTAGTGGTGGAGAAGTCAGTGGAGACTTGGGTGAGGCTCTCTGAGGAAACGAAATGAGCTGGAGGTGTGGAGAAGGTAGGTCGCAAAATGAGAGTCTGAAAGGCAGAATGACAGAACAGTACTGAGGCTGACTGGCTCATAGAAGGTGGCCAAGAACATTACCGGACCTGAGTAACAACAACAGGATTGAGTTGAGAACATGAGAAAGCTGAAGAGACGTAAAGAATAAACTCGCAGACCAAACCATGCAGGAATGCAGGAATGGTAAAATAAATAAAATCTTCCTTATTGAACTTACACATAAGCCATATCACTTTAGACAGAGGTAAGCATTGCTGCTATACATTGTAAATATAACACAAAACCACATTTACTGGTAATTAAATTAGATCATTACTCTTTACTTTGTCTAGCATAAAAGTTTTATGAGTGACTCCACATTTCATCAGCAGCAGCAAGACGGTTTGAAATTCACTTCAAAGATGTTCTTTTTGACTGTGGGAAAAGCATCACTCCTGTCTGTGCTAACACAGTTTTAGTCATCACGGTGACACATTCTTCCATAACATATTCTAACATAATGCTAAATAAAGCACAACCTTAGCAGCTGAGCTGTTATCATTATGGATTGAAAACATAATAACTCAATATCATAGAAAAAGCACATTATTAAAAAATCCATCCATTCTCTACCGCTCATCCTTTTCAGGGTCGCGGGGGAGGGGGGGGGGGGCTGGAGCCTATCCCAATATATATTTAAAAAACATCCAAACTTTACTTATGCAAACTTCACTAATGCAGCAAGTCTGGAGACTACAGTAATGAATGAGAAGTGTCACACGATAAAGAAAGCAAAGAAAACATTGTGAAATAATACTTTTATGTGGGCCGTAATTAGTCCACAAAGATAATCAGCTTCATTAACCGAAAGAGGGAGAAAACATCATGTGCCCTCTTCTGTGTAAATAGAATATTTTTTGAAGAGAAAAAAGCCTCATCTCAGGGTGAACAGTACAAAGAAACATATCAGATGTTGAAAATAGGAAATGTTACAGTCTTTTAGAAATGCTTGGTTTTAATGTGATGCTAGCAACCATACAATGAAGTAATTATGTGGTCAAATCTTTTGGCATGCATCTTATTATTGTGGCGTCTGAAATCTTTTTGAACTCGTAATTTCATTTCTCCGCTGAAGTTTCTCTCGTGCCTTAAACTTGAACTAACAGGGGAACAAAATCAGGAAACAGATATTTTGTAACATGGACACTGCTGTGCAAAAGTCTTAAGCCGCCTCTCAATTCTTTGTGCTTTGCTAGCAAAATGGGAAATAGATGTAGCGATTTATTGAAATATGGGCAAACATATATGGGAATACAGTATATATGGCAAAAACTGGTTCAACTCTAGCTTGAAAATCAATATTTGGTATGACCAACTTTATTCTTCAGCACCTCTCTAGTTTAAGCTTTCCTGTAATTTCTTTACTTGTTTTCAGGAAAATTTCTTCAAGACATTTAAAGCTCTCCTTTGGATGTTGACTGCCTTCAAGATGATTCCTTACTACTTCAATTATCTTGAGTTATGAGCTCTTTCAGGCTAATCCATGACTGATCATGTTACAGTTGTGTGTTTTTCTATTCAGGTGTGCTTTTACTGCATATAGATGGTTGCAGACACTCACTGTTGTGAATCTCTCGAGACCTTTTTGCTACATATTTTTGACAATGTGAACCAAACATTTAAAATCTGGATTCATCACTCCACAAGACTTGTTGCACTGATTTTTAGTCCAGTTCTTGTGTAATTTGGCATATCTCAACCTTTGTAATGTTGAACAGAAGCTGTTTTATGTTTTTGACGATTAAACTAAAGAAATGGACACAAAGTAACCAAGTCACTAAAGATGCAATATAAAGTTGGTTCTTTGCTCTCTTACGTGTTGACATCCCTTGAAACAATACTTGAGTTAGGTGCCTTTTTATGCTCGAACAATTCGTGGATTAAGTGTTTAACGAGCAGAAAAATCATCTGAAATGGTCAGGTACAAGGACTGGATTGAAAATAGAAGGAAAACCTTGAAGGAAATCCTGGAGAACTATTTCTCAATACCACTTAAACAATTACAAGAACGTCTATCTGCTTGACATTAGAAGCACCTCCCATATATTGTGTAAGACAGGTAAGATTGAGCATCCCTTGACCACGTTAACAAGATGGGGTGTCCTCCTGTACACCCCTGGCTCAGCTGAACCAAACCTGTCTAACACATATTCAAATGAAACAAATGCTTATTCGAAGAATAATGAAAAATGGCTGCTGCAGGTTTATCCATCAAAGAGTGGCCAGAGGTAAAGACACGGGGTGGGTGCATGATTTCCGGCACTGCAATGAGCTTCAGCCATTGTGTTTGTGCATGTATAATTATGTGTGAATAATGCTGCTGAACCGTGTGGGGACCTCCCACTGTGGGACCCTGTGTTGCCAGTCCCTGTGCTTTCACATCTGGCAGGAGCTTTGAAGTGGCAGGTGGGCCATCTACATGCTACACACATATACACACTGCCACCGCCACGGTGGCAAAAAAAGAGACAGAGATAGGCCTTTGTTGGCAACTACAAAGAACATACATTGTCGTTTTGGTGTTCAGGGACAGATTTTGATACGGTGTAATCAAATTCATATATCTTATGTTACGAGAGGCTTCGAAAAACAACAGGAAACAGCCTGAAAACCCACATGGTTGTCAGGCACGAGTCATCTGGGATGAGCAATGACTCAAAAGTCTCACTCCTCGCATGTGGAAGACATGATCTGATACAATTTCCCCTTGTGGGGTGCATCACAAATGAATTTCATATTAGAAAGAAAAAGATGTGATTTACACAAATGCAGACACCCCCACACACACAGACAACTGCCTTGAAATGATGTTGCAAGTGAGCGAAATTCGCAGTAGAATAAGTGAAAGAAATACAGAGGAGATGTTGTCAGTTATCTGGTTGCATTATTCCGCACAGGCTATTTCCACACACAGCATGTGTGTCTCCTTTTAGGCTTTTCAACAAGCTATAAAGTTTGACCAAACTACTGGTCTCTCTGGGGATGGATGAATGTGATCCCCTAGAAGATTTTGCAAGATTATCTGTACATTTTTGGAAAGGGTGCATGCTGTATTTTAATCCCCCAGTTCATTTAGCTTTGCAGCGGAAAGAAAATGACTGCAGACAAACTTTATAGAACACCCATTAAACCATGACCATTTCAAGCAAGCTATGAACTTATTCATGCTGACACCTAAAGTATCAAAACTTTTTTTTTAAAAGTATTGTTAAGATCAATCATAGAATTATCTTAAATAAATAAATATTGCTTGCTGTATTAACCTTTTTTTAGCTCTTTGGAAGGGATTTACAGACTTAAAAATCAAAAACTCCAATGGACTCTATTTTAAATAGTAAATTTGCAATTAAAAATTCACAAATCTAAAAAACTTCACTGTGGTTAAGATTACTTTATCTTTTACATTTTTATGGATAACTGTTAGCATCATATGCTTTTAATCTGGATGTTTACTGTTGTGGGGGTCCAGATAGTGTCAAGCTAGTGTCAATAGTATGTTTGTGTTCTGCTAATCTGTCCAGTAAATGTCTTTGTGGTCTCCCAGTGCTAAAAGTAAAAGAGCATTCATGACAATTGAGGCAGTACAGGCAATGCTTTAATGAAATGATTAATATTTTCAGAAGACAAACAAAAATCAATGTCTGGATTCAATTAGTGCAGCGGTTGCAGCGGTTGCACTTGAAGTCCCCCTGGGATTCAGATCCAACATTGACCCGACCATTTGCTGGTTATTTGGAGGGAGCAATGTGTGTACCAGTTTATCTTAAAGAGCAGGAGATCTGCTATGACTGATAGAAGGTGGTTCAGGGAAGATTTGAGTCAGTACACATCACCCTCAATAATATCCTATTTTCTATCAATATCAGTTTTTTTCTTTGCTGCTGGTGTTGTTTCTGCATCTGAAGATGTGTCCTCAAACTCCTTTTCTTGGCCCTGCTCTCCTCACTCGCTGGATTTGACCATAAGCTACATTCTCTCTGAGCCACACTGGATGGAAGCTCCTGGTATGTGTTACAGTGTTTCTAACTAGTATATTTTTATTTAGTTGATGTCAGAAATGTATATACGTTCATTAAATATCAAAAGGCTCAAATATATACACACACTCACTTAAATCTTTTGATAAGTGGTGTTGAAGGTTCTACAATGTTTTTCAACATTAATTGACTTTTAACTTTAACAGTGCCTACTAACTTCTTGTTAGTGATCATGATTGACTACAACTGGTATTTTCTTTTTGCCAGCATGAAAAGAATTTGTCTGACACCTCTTATCCAAGAGTTGGACTGGCCAACTCTTGGATCAATGGGAAAGTCCAAGAAACTCAGTGAAGACCTAAAAAAAGGAGAATTGTAGGTTTACACAAGTTGCAAAGGTCTTTTGGAGCCATTAACTGCAAATTCCAGAATCATCAATCAGTTCAAGCAACTGAATTTAAGTGCAAGTTATTCAGATGTGTCACCACTTTGCCAAGTTCTGGAAGAAGACCCAAACTGTCACCCTCACGTGAGAGGAAATTGGTTAACATCTTCAGACACAACCCAGGAACCACCAAGCCTCAAGCCTGCCCCCCAAAAATGCTAAAAGGCCACTCACTGAGTCACTGTCCACAGAAAATTGAGATTCACATTGCCCTGAACTGAGAGCATGCCCACCAAGAAAGAAGCCCCCGCTTGAAAATGAACACCTACAACCTCAACTACAATTTGAAGCTTGTTTTGACCCAGGTCATAATTTTGTGTATTGTTTTTGCTCTTCCACACCTGATGGCGGTAATGTTCCAGGTGGACCACTGGTTGAAGATTAAATGGTGCTGGCTATAAATTTGACACACTAAAGGCCAGTGTGGCTCCGCCCACTTCCTGCTTCCAACCAGCCTGTGTGTTCAGTTATGTACTGTGTGTGTGATGAAGTTCCTGTGTCTAGAAGAACTAGATTAGTTATTTTTGTATATATTGTAAATCTTGTGAAGAGACTCTTTTGTTGATTGATCTGGTAGCTGTAGGGATGGGAAGCCTTTTTCTCCTGTTTAGGTTAGTGAGACAGGTAAGAGGCCCGTGTTTTCTTTGAATTTTCATGAAAGGTAAGTTAGTCCTGCTTCCCTTCAAGAATGTTTCGTTTCTTGTTTTGGCCATGCCCATCCTGATGTTTGCTAAATTCAAAGATAAATAAAATATTTGGTTGTTGTGAAACTGCAAACTTTGTGGCGGCATTGGTCCTTCTTTGGGAGCAGGGGAGTCGTTTTTGTGTTGTGCTCTGGTTTCCCCTAGGCCGGGGCCTAACAAGCTGGTCACATGGACAAATGCATTTTGGAGAAAAGTATTTGGTTTTATTATGATCAGAAGAGACCAATAGTAAGCTATTTAGACACAATGAAAAGAGGTTTGTTTGTTTGGAAGAGTAAAGGCAAGGCTTTCAAACCCGGGAACACTGTAACAGCTGTCAAGCATGGTGGTAGCAGCATCATGCTCTGGGGCAGTTTTGCTGCCAGTGGTACTGGTACATTGCATAATGTGGACGAACAGAGAGAACCACTTTGATCTGACCTCAGATCAACAGCTAGAAAGTTAAAGCTTGGACACAATTATCTAAGGATGTAATGTAAGGATAACTTAACGATAGGCTCAATCCTATTTAAAAAGCTATGAATAGACCAAACCAACCAAATACAGTGTTACTGTCAATCAGGTGGGAAAGACAGCAGTAACGCAAGTAAAAAAGCATCAGAAGGCACATGCTCACAAAAATGTTGAATGTTGATAAAATGTCTGCGGAAACACAGAGATGTTAGATGTAAATAACATTAATCACATCTGTTCAATGATATTTTTAATGTATCTGACATACAGGGCTCAAATTGTTAACCTATCTTTTTAAAAGCTCTCAACAAATGCGTGTAAAGTTCAGAAAAAACAAGTTATTAATGAGACTACTTGTACCAATGTCACACTGCACACTTGCTTGCACCCTGTATGTAGGTGCCAGCTAGCACTGACATGACATACAAGACTGTCCAGCACTGTTACTTTTCCCTATTTGAGTGCTGGGTGGAAGACATTACAAAGGGACTCGCTTTACACTCATACACAAATTTGAAGTGCTTTATTCATGGTGTCAACCTCTTTATTCTCTTCCTATTGATCTCAAAGAATATAATTGCCTTCAGCATCTTACTGGCCATTAGACTGATTGTCCTGCGCCCTTATTTTATATGCACACTACATTTCAGGAAATGCTGTGCTTTACTAGGCTGGAGAAAAGAGGAATGGTCGAGAAAGTCCAACGTATTTTTTCCTTGCAAAGCAACAGGTTTTCAGACACTCCAACCTAACTGTGTAGTTGGCAACATTTTCATTTTTTCAATGATTACAAATTAAATTAAAGCGCAGCATCAACACATGTTTTATTTTTTCCCAGCTAGTTTGTGTTGTTTGATTCAGTGCCCACTTTTTTATAAAAGAAAACTACACGTCTGTGTTTCCTGGCCACCTGCCCGAGTGTACCCTGCCTCTCACATAGTGTCAGCAGCCCTCACACAGTGCTAGCTGCAACCCTGTGTTGGATAAGTGGTTACGAAAATGGATAAATGGGTGGATGGATGCTTTGCCTTGTGGAGTATTATAAATACTATTTGCATCTGTCTTTGATAATAATGTTGTGTAATCCTACAGCATCCAATAAAAAACAAAATGATCATGAATCACAGAATCTGAGCTGCCTTGTACAGTTCAGGCTGGGGGTGGTGGCTTCATAGGTTTCAGAATATTTTCTTGGCAGATAAAGGCCTTAATACGAACTTGGCCGTGTTTAATAATCAATTAAATAATTCAAGCAGGGGCCAAAGAAATTATTTACAACTGCTATTGTCACTGAAATTGAGTCTTTTTTTTTTTTAATTTGAGGAACTTAGGTAAATGTTACACTATGTAATCTACTTCACTTCAGTAAGCAGGGCTACAAACACTGATGCAGATCAAGGCACCTTCTGACCTCTGTATGACCTCTGATCCTTACGTGCCCCATGCTGTAAATGATCACTCCTTTGCCGTCTTACTATTTCACCATTTTGCATGCCCATCATGATCTTTCATTGACCAGAAGATGCCGTATCTCTGCAGGATACAGACGTGGTGGGAACACAGGCAGTTTCAACATTGTCCCACTTGAACTTTGTCATTCCTGTCCCATAGTAAATACACTCAGACTGAATGATATTCGGGGTACTTTTGCTGCTAAATTTTTGCTGTAGCAAATGAATAATTCATTGACCAGTACTTCTGTCTGAATACACCACTGATTTTGAGATACCGCAGGAAAGGTTGTTCCTTATTTTGTTATAAGAGTGCTTATGCAGCAAAATGTGACTTTCTTACCTCTCACTCCTATAGGTGCACATACCTGTTGAATCACTCCGTGTTGCAGGTTATATTCACCAATATAACAAACGAAATACTTCCAAGCCTTGAAGTGGTTTAATGCTATAGTTGTTGCTTAGCATAAGCATCTTTGTGGACAGTGTATAATTTAATGCCACATCAAAAAGCGTATGCCATAAGTTCGGTTATGCTGTAGGAAAGGCCCTGCAGCTAGCGTATCTCAGTCCACAAAAGGGAACCCTTGAGTCTGCATCATGTAGCAACTTTGTAATGCTAATGCACTGCTGAATCGATGTAATGCAGAATGCGGGCACTTCTGGGATCCTAGCCAGCATTAGAGAGTTGTTAGTAATAAAATAGTCACTGATCCTAGGGTTATAGGGGAACCCTGATCCCGAAGAGACAGAACAGTCAAAGAAAACCCTCTCAACAAACTGTGATCCGGATTTAAAAATAACCACAGTCTAATTAGTTTTCTGCATTGTGTGCGTGTGTGTACATGCATGTGAGGGCAGGATGGGGCTGCAGCGACAGAGTAATTAAGAGAAACAAGTCTTTGATCTTAATGAGGTTTTTCTAGTCTTGTCAGAGTGCGAGGCTGTGTATACATGTGAGGGGCTGTTTGTGTTCATACTTTTACTCTGCAAAAAAAATAGGAGAACTCTCCTAAAATAACCCCTCTGAAATGAAAAGTAAACTCAAATTCCATTTGTAACAGCAGGGAAATTTTATCTCCATCTGTGCCGGTGACTCTCTTTTTTCACTCTCTTTTCTTTTGGTCGAGGAGTACACGTCACTACTTTGAAATAACAGATTTAGGTCATTCTAGGAGAAAAAAAAACTTCTTCAGTGAAGGCTTCCTCTCAACTTCATGACTAATTGACTAGAAGATAATTTGAATGCTGAACAGTGGCAGCAGGAGTCCACTCCATTCAGCGGTGAGATTGATGCATCTAAACAACACCAACAAACATGGCCCCGCAATCACTCTAGAGGGGGTGCTCCGCTGAGAACATCATTACCGACTCTGCGTTGTCTGCTGAATCAAAGCAGCTTCCCTCGGCTTTGATAGAAAGAGCCTGACGCCGACCAGAGTGGGAGTGTGCTGCTGCACCCGGATGGGAACCGCCCAATGATACGCCAAGATTTTCTGTTCAAATGAAAATTGAAAAAAAGCAAAAGAAAGGATTAAAACAGAGAAATGGTGACTGCCTGCTGTTTGAAGCCATGCGATAAGCAAGGCAAACAGAACAGAATAAGAAAGGAAATATACCATGCAAGCTGAATAAAGTCTGACTGTGTGGTAAAACTGAAGCAAACATAATTAGTTCAAGTTCAGCATCACTTATCCAGTGAGTGATGCATGTTCTCACAACACAGTCACAGGGCTCGCAAAAAGAAGATTCTACTACTTCTTCACAAGTAACAATGACAGGACAAAATGGCTCACCACAACTCGAGAAAAAAAAAAAGAAATCATTGCACATCAATTCAAATCAATTCAATTCAGGTTTTTTTATATAGCACCAAATAACAACAACAGTTGCCTCAAGACGCTTTATATTGTAAGGCAAATACCCTACAATGATACAAAGAAAACAGAGAAAACCTTAACAATGATATGCCCCCTTATGAGCAAGCCGTTGGCAACAGTGGGAAGGAAAATCTCCCTTTTAACAGGAAGAAACCTCCAGCAGAACCACGCTCAGGGAGGGGCAGCCATCTGTCATCTGGGGTGAGCAGATGAAGACAGGAAAAAGACACGCTGTGGAAGAGAGCCAGAGATTATTAATAAATAATAAGGGGTGTACAAACACATAGTGATTGAAAAGGGTGATTAAATGTTAAATGTATGTAGTCTTTATGCAGTCTATCTGTAATAATTACAGTAATAATGATCTGACCAGTTAAATGGGGTTAAATAGGACTTTTTGAAATGGAAGGAACCTTTTCTGATAGCCGGGGCACAATTTGGGTTTTTATCCACTCTATTTTTCATTTTTCCCCTCATCATTACTGCCCAGACTCTGGCCCCAAATGACATAACAACCCAAGATAATTTGTGAAGGATAGATCTATCTTCTATCATTGGGTATAGTTTTTAGCTAATATAGCCGATCTTTCATTAGGAAAAATAGGAAGCCTATTGATTGCATATTGACTGATTTCAAAGGAATTTTATAATGAGAAATGTATTGATTAAGTGTAATAGTATCAGTATAGTGATTTAGTATGCATAATAACCCACACTATGAGTAGGTATAACAAGTATAATCAAGGTTTTATGAAAGCTACCACCAATAATGCACACGAATGTGGTAGATGGTCGCCACTTCCTGAGCCTAGTTCTGCCGGAGGTTTCTTTCTTTGAAAAGTGAGTTTTTCCTTCCCACTGTTGCCAAATCCTTGCTCAAAGGTGATCGTTGGGGGGTTTCCTATATTATTGTAGGGTCTTTACCTTACAATATAAAGTAACATGATGCAATTTGGCACTATAGAAATAGAAATGAATTGAAGTAATCAGTTCCACAGAACAACTTCCAGCAACCTGTCACAACCATTCAAGGAATATTTATCTTTACCTAGCAACTAATGGTTGCCAGACAGTTGCTAACTGGGATCGAGACCTGTGTGACAGGGGCCTTCATCAACTGAAGGCTCCTGCCACAGCAACTTTACACATAACTTTTTGAATGTCCTCTTTAATCCATCATCATGCATGGATTAATACAAGGCCCATTCAGCTTTAAAAAGCCCAACTGTTATGACTGCAGCACTTGAAGCACACTCATGGTCTCAGAGTTCACTGTATGTGGCTGAATTAGACCAGAACAAAGGCAAACCGGAAACACGTGTCTTCAATCAGCACTGAAGCGCAAACATCGGCTCCATTACTCATTTGTTCCTTGCCACACTGGCAGAGGTTAGTTCCAAGAAAAGATAGTAAAATTGACAGTAATATACTTTAAACTAAGAAACTGAGATAGGATAGCACACAAGAAACACCATGTAGTGGAGAGATGCAGCTTTAGCCAATTCCACCGTCCACATTAGCAAGGATAAAAGCTACATCGACTGCTGAGCCGAAACACTGCATCAGACCAGCATGTGTGTTTGACAAGGAGGGAAAAAACAACAGGCAGCATCAGATATAGTGCTGTGCATGACTCACACACTCATTGTTTGGCCACATGCAGGTTCTTATAGAGAGGAGGCAACCAGGAGGCATTCCTTCACCTGCATCGAGCAGCATGTTTCCTTGTTAATGATACTTTACCTAAGGCAGGAGAGCGCACTGCTGAGGAGACCAAGAGGCTCGTAAGTATGAGTCAAAAACAGTTTAAACTTGAAGTTTTGATTCCGCTCAATAAGACTATGACTCGTGCTTTTTTATTAGGACAAATAACAATCAAGTCATAATATTGGCAATGCGATGATGTGGAAAGGATTCACTGACTTATGGGAAATTATCAGCTGAATCTGCAGCTGCACTCATCTTTTTGGACAATTGCACTTCTAGCTGCTCCTCGTTACTTAGCTGTACGGCCCTCAAATGTATTGTACGGCGATGCAGCAACAGCAGTTTCCTTGGCTGATTGGCTACGTCTTATCCAGATGTCTATAAGAGAGTTTCAGAGCGATGAGAATCAGCCTCACGTGCATCTGATTCTGCGCCGATCCACCACAGCCTGACATTCAAGCAATGGTAAAAAAAAAAAAGTGCAAGGGGAAGCATGAGCAAAATGTTGCTAACCAAGAAACTAATAATGTATTATTGTGTATATTTCATGTTTTTATGCCTGTTTTATTTGCTGTACAGTGTCCTTGGGTGTTTTGAAAGGCACATTTAAATAAAATGTATTGTTATTATTATTATTAATAAACTAACCTAGTGAACTAATCAGCTGTTCGATCAAGCAAGCGCGCATCACAGGCCTAAATACTGCATGTGTTGGAAAGGCAGAAGGACGATAGGCACTGTGGCATCCAGAGGACCCGTCTAATAAGCTCAACATGTTTGCACACAAGGCACAAATTGCTAGTACCTTTGTGTTAGCATGTCTCCTTTGCAGGTGAGTGCAAACACAGATGCCATGGGAATGGTGAGCTGTGTTCACAGATAGTAGGGAATGGTTATTTCTTTCAAATCTACTGCACATAATGACCAAAAATGTGAAGATAATGTGCAGATTTCAGGCCTCCTACTTTTTTCATACCACGCAAGCTTAGCTTTGAAAATTGTTGCACAAGGATGCATGAAAAGATACGTTTGATGATTTTTTTTTCTTTCTTTTTCCTGCAGGTAATTGAATCGCATTACTCCCAACCCTGGTTAACACAAAAACTGACTGAGTGCTGTAATCTCTTCAAACTTGATTTCTTTTACAGATTCGCCCTTTGTTCTAAAAGCTCTTACTTTGTATTTTACATAATACTTAACATTTATTAAAGAAAAACCCAGATGCTAGTGGGATCATTTTCCTAGACGGCAAAGCCATCCAGTCACATATGTATTTAAACCTACCAATGTGTACAATATATCGCTTTTGTAATGTCTCTAAGTCAACCGTTGCCTTACTGGATTCAGATTGCTTTCACAAAGATTCCCAGAAACCCATTACTGTTTGTAATTTTAGCTCATTATCATCAGCCTCACTGTTTACTCTTCCTTCTCCCACAGCTGTATCAGAGCTGTATGAAGTTACTGCTAATGAAAACAAATATTTCCAACTGCTTCACAATGCTTAATTCAGATGGTTAAAAAAAAAAAAAAGTCAGACTTTTACTATGAAGAAGTGACAGAGAAAATAAACACATCTGTCATCCAGGTTAACGCTGACAGGAATTATTCATTTCAAAGGAAGAAGAAGCAATCACGGTGAGGTTTTGATGATGAGCTGCACCCCTCCAAACCAATGGGTGTACCCCATATCCCCGTGTTAGTGTTGTTCCTCCATCATCATAATAATGTTGGTCCTGGATCAACATTGCAACTGGAAAAAGTTGTCCTATTCTGGAACAAATTGTAAGTATTTCAAGTGTTTTCTTAATTCTTAATTAATTTATGAAATATAACAAATATATTTCAATAAGGGGAGATCATTTGGAAGAACTGAACATGATTTATTAAGGCAGAGAAATAAATCAATGTACTTAGCAGTTAGACTCTGATGACCCATCCTGACCCGTGTACTGATGTAAGCACCGGTATTGGTATTGGCAATACTGGCCCCGTAATTACTCTTTATCAGATCAATACCAAATTTTGCAGTTTTACACAGCACCACTAGTTGATTGATGGGTCTGTGATTCAATTTATGAAAGGACTCCCCCCGAAGTCTAGATGCTGGTAGTGGTGAAGATCAAGACTGAGGCTTGGATGGAGCTCTGAGGGAATTGGGTGATTGTTATTTTCCACATTAAATAGTTAACACAACAAAACAACATCATTCAGCTTTTCATGTATTTTGAAACAGGTCTTATTTGGAGACCTGGCACGTAAACGCTCGTGTCTCTAAAGCACTTTGGGTCAGCTTCTGTTGTTTAAATGTGCTATAGGCTATAAATAAAGTAGATATGACAGTCAACACAAAAAGGTTCAGATATTTTTCATACTGCATGTTAGAGGTGTATTTTTTCATTTCATTTCTATTTATTTAACACAATTCAGTGGGCTACACACTGAACTTAGGGGATAGAAACAAAGTATCAATCCTATCTCGTTAGTATTGATCTGATACCAATACTAGCATCGGTACTGTTGATATTTGGATCATTCCACCCACCTTAGAGGCTTGTATAGAGCCTCTATACGCTGTTACTGTGTGGAAAACTCCTTGCCCTCTTTGCAGCATGCGGTCACAGTTGTTCAAGGATGGCAAGTGAAAAGGCCAATTATCGACTGACTTCTTTATTAAAGCTACATGAGCTGCTGCTCAGCTGCGTGTGCTCCTAACAGAGTAGATGCTGAAAGGCTGTCATAGTAAGCCAGACATGCTGCAGATCAGTCAGGAAAGAATTCTTAATAAAGGTTTCCCATTGCCCACAGATAAGGTAAATCAGTCAGGATGGGTTAGATCTATCCAACTGCGACCCTGCTTTTGACTCAGAACTGCAGTGAAATATAGTCTGATGTTCTGGATAAGGCAGCAGTTTCGACAAAGTCCTCTCACACTCACACAGAGCAACTTCTGCAAACTGCTTAAACACATAAACATACTCAGTGAAATGCAGAGATGTCACTGGGCGAATGAACAAATGTTTCTCGCTTCCTGAAAGCTTGACCTTTTTAGAGAGCGTTCTGCTTTCTGTTTGCGGGACACCGACGATAGGTGTCTTAATCAAAACCGGGAGCATTTGGTCCGGGCTGCTTCTGACAGCTTCAGACAGTTTCTCATTACTGAGCTGGCATTTAGCATTTAGTCATTTTAACATTCAGTTCCACTCTCGTCTGCTGACTCAGAGCACAGTCTGTACCCTGCTACTCCAAAACACACCCAAACACACTCTACAGGGGACACTAACAAGGCTTGAAAACACTTAATGGAACGGTAAAAGCTGACTAATACACTGATTAAGGGTGATGAAAGGGGGCTACGCACACATGTGAAGTCCGACTTACGAAGTGATGGAAGCTGTTTTTTTGTTGTTTTTTTGCTTGGTTTGTTCATTTTTTGGATCATTTGCCCAGCTAATTTGTTGTTTTGGCCGCTTGTGGATCTCCTGGGTTTTAATATTCACACACACATGTGCACACACAGACACACACACACACAGTGATTTTTTTTTTTTTCTTTTACTGCTGTGAAAAATTTCATTACATTCCTCCCTTAAACCCCGCACCCACACTGCAAGCTACATGATCAACATGTCACTGGAATAACTATTCATTTCCTGCAGAGCTGAGTAACCAAACTTGGCCATTGGGCGGATGATAAACAAAGTTGTCAAAAGCCAAACAAAAAGTTATCCACAACGGAACTTCTCTGAATCAGCGTACTGTCAGCAGTCAATCAGTACCCCCATCATTGTGGTTTTGTTTCACGAACAATGGTTTGTGCAAAATGGAGTAGAAACTGATTACGGCCATTCAAAGCCTCCCGATCCTCTGCTGCTTTTGATTTGAAAGGCTACGGGAATAAAATGATGTTTGGAGAATGCCTGCATCAATCACTGAGGTCAACATTAAAGGACGACTCCAGCCTGATTGGAAATGTTTGCCCGTTTCCTATTTTGTCTTTCAGCTTTGCATCATATGGATAGTTTTTTATGCCTTGCTATGTGCCACATTTTACAGAGGCTCTCAAAGTAGTAATTTCTGAATTGTAAACTGTCATGAGCTTGTTCATCAAAAGGCGCTGTTACTTAATTCTGACTGCACACGGTAAATCACTTGTTTCAGGTGATTTTTCAGTGGCTTTGGTTTGTAGTTTGATAGCATACTTATTTTACATTAAACATGTGACAGAGTTCTCTTTGGCTGACAAGTCCAATAAAGTGCAAGCAAGTGATAAATGATACAGAGACACCCACTGAATGGTAACACATTCATACATATGTTAAAGCCTGATCAAATGTTCAAATGTGAAAACACGCCGATCATTTTCTCAGGTAAAACGCAAAACAGAGAGATAAATGGCATGTGGGCGGGGTGTTGGACATAACCAGGCTTCATTGCATAAGAATGCTTGACAAAAGCTAAAGCCCACTTAGTGATAATGGGTACCACAGTGACTGGTTAGCAAATATCTGATTGTGACATTGCTGCACTTACTAATGTACAGCTCAGGATATGGAGCAATAAGCTCGATGGATAAAATGTGCTCCTTCAGTAGCTCTATATCAAACGTGAAAAGTTGGAACGCTGTGGAAAATGTAAAGAAAACCAGAATTAAGTGGTTTTCAAATTAAGGAAAAGATATCGCATGTTTAAACTAGGACATTTTACTATTGCATGAAGACTTTTTAGTTTATTTAGTTTATACTAAACTGAAACTGAAAAATATTCAATCAAAGGTTTATTAAGTCAAATAACTCATCTTTTACGAAAAATCTGCCAGACAAGCGAACTTCATTTGACCAGATTCCATGAAATGTAAAACGTTTTCAGCTGACCACAGAACAATTTTCCACTTTGCCTCAATCCATTTCAAATGATTTTTGGCTTTGTCCCTCACACACAGAGATTTCTCCAGATTCTGTGAATCTTTGAATGATATTATGTACTGTAGATGATAAGATATTAAAAATCCTTCACAATTTTACATAGTTTATGTAAAGTTTTTTCCACAAATTGTAGAAGCTGGTTTGTTTTTTTACTGACATGTGAATCTTTTCCCATCTTTACTTCTTAGAAACTCTGCCTCTTTAAAATGCAATTTTTATAATGAGTCATGTTACTGACCCGTTCCAGTTAACCTATTTACCCTGTAACAGTAACTTCATCCGCTTTGCAGTGATATAGTTATGATATTGTTTGTTAATTATCTGGGAGGAAAGAAATTTCACAAAGTTATTGACTTGTTGCAGTGGTGGCATCCTATTACAATAACACACTGGAGTTCAGTGAGCTCTTTAGGAGGACCCATCCTTTCACAAGTGTTTATAAAGGCGGACTGCATGGCTAAGTGTTTGATTTTATACATCTGTAGCAATGGCACTGAAATTTTCTCTCTGAGAATTTTTTTTATTTATTTTTATTTTTTAAGTTATCATCATACATGGATTTTGAGTTGGTCTAAAATGCAGCCAGATTCTTACTAGTGCCATGGAGTTATTCTCAGCTGGAGTTTATCAGATCGATAAACTCTAAAGTCTTCCCTTAAAGCTGGAGCAGTGTGGTGTGAAAGTTCTGGCTATGGACTCAGAGATTTATAGGATGTGTTAGCCTTTTGTTCCACAAACCTGAAACACTTTTGCCCGTGCGATCTGGGGTTCACTGGTCAGCACTGTCTTTTTTTAAAAGTTTTTTGTTGTGGACAATGGAGAGAAGACAGCAAACCAGGGAGGAGCCACACCGTAAGTGGCCTCAGGGTAGATTTGAGCCAGGGCCTCTGCAAAAGCCATCTGTTTAACCCAGTGAGCTACATTGTTGCCTAACAGAAACCTTCATCAACCACGGCTACTTTGTGACTAACAAAAAGACTTTTATGTCATCAGAACTTCTGAGTTTAATGGAGACAGATGAAACACTCTCTGTAAAATGTAATCTTTTCAAGATTTATACCTATTAATCTCAATAAGTCCAACAGTGTTGTATCATTACTGTCTGTTTATGAGCTAACTATTGGCTTGTCACATTTAATGTCCAAATGCAGAGATTTATGGGTAATTGTGCACGTTACAGGCCACTAGAAAACACAAACATTAAATAAACAATAATCAAGTTTTTCCAAAAAATAACTGTTTGTCCTTATGTAATCATGTAAGGTCTGAAAACATCATACAACAACACACTGATGAGATTTATACTCCAGAACACCCATAATAACATTGTTATTATTCTGACTGGCAAATATGGATTTACTAAACATACGGCAGTCTAGCAAGCAGTTAATAACTGTTCTTACCCAGTTATAACTGTAGATGTTCGTTTTCTGTAGGCACTCTTTTGGTGCCCAGAGTACTAAAAAAGAAAAAAAAATCAATTCAAACAATTTCATTTCCCCCACAGTAGTCAGAAAAATAGATGTCCCTCCAAGACAAGGTCAAGAATAGACCCTGAACTGCGATCTGATAGCAGTCTTTTCACACAACTATGCAAAATGCCACACTGATCTTTAACTCGCCTTTAAAATGCTTCCCCCCCCCCCCCTTTTTTCTGCCACTACCATCACACTGCAGCATCTTCTGTCTCCTGTGGCAGGCCAGCGGAGATGAAAACATGTGCAAATATAGCCCAACCAATCCACCACTACTGAGTTGTTTCTGCTCCCAAATCTCATAGTGACTCACTTCAGGAAGAGCAATCCTTGCCGCGCTGTGGTTGGTAACCCATGCCTCTCTCAGGTGCAATACTTTGTAAAAATCCCACAGCACCAAGGCTGTCTACTTACCAGGTAATGGGACTTTTAAATGACTACCACAAGCTACCTGTACAGCACACCCCTGCTGCTACACAACACATTATCAGGAGATTATCCCCTGGCATACTGCGAGTCCTTATCTTTGCGTTGCAGTTGGGATTATTTTTTTGCTTGGCTATTTGGAGGCACCAGTAGGGGACTCGGTGATGTAATGAATGCACAACCCCCATCAAATTAAAATGACTGGACACCTACTGGAACTCCATATTATCAAATTACTCTGCAGTGCGTGCAAGTCAGCTGCAATACCACATTCAAAATGACATATTTATGAAGGTCAGATTAATTTCTTTGGTAACCACGGCACATAACTCAGAGAACCTGCACAGCACAAGCAGCGCTACATTTCTGAGCCAAGATTGCCTCTGCCATGGCAGCGCATCAGGCAGCACAGGTGACACGAGAGACTTCCAGTCAATTTCCACAGCAGCAACAGTTCCAATGCAGCCGAACACACATTGAATGAGCTTGATCCGAAATGACTGGTTGAACAGTTTGAAACCAATATGCATAACGCCACGCAGGAGAATTAGTATATTTATCAACCTCCGAGTGCACGTGTGCAGTCTTGTGTGTATTTCTGTGTGTACTGCGTAGAGGGTTTCTTGACTCCCAACAGATGTCATTATTTTCCACTTGCAAGCTCTCATCTCAGTGTGAGTGCTGAGGCATTTTTTATTATTCTGTCTGTGTTATTTTGTGCGCACACGCACACGCCGATGGGTGTGTGGCACGGGGAGGGGAGGCGTGCATCCCTGTGTGTGTGTGCTCATGTGTGGGAGTCTGCCTCGTGAATTTTTGTCTCCGGAAAAGTTGAACTTTCTTGCGCTTTCAGGTTAGGAAAGGAAGTGAGGAAAATTCCCTGCAACAAAGGAGGCACGGTGCATCAAGTGTCACGGTGTCAGCGGAGTTGGTTTCAAGTTAGTGGCACAAATACAATCTTTCATCTCGTTCAGCGGGAAGCGTTTGAATTAACTCCGTATGTGGCATGACTGTCTATCAGGCTGCCAGGCACAAGGCTCATGTGTTGGAGAGCGGGAAGGGATTCGCCCTGGAGAGGAAGGAGATGACACGATCAATTACATCAGCATAGAGCTCGCAGAAGGCGTTAAACTGTGAATACCGCACATGGATGAAGGCAGCCAAACGTCTCCGTGTTGCTATCAGCACCACGGACAGCGCTATCTGAGCAGCAATCCTAGTGCCACCAGCACCCTGATAACTGCTGCGCGATTTTATTTCCTAACATTTAGCATTCGGCTCATTTTTGAGCTATTAGTGTAAGTTGTATAATTAAAGGGATGTTTATAGAATGAATCTGGGGTCTTTGCTGGTAAAAGAGTGTCCACACTTGACCAAGGCCGGTGCCGAGTTGCTGCTCCTGCGAGTCAAATGATGTAAATCTGCTAGACGGAGGCAGCAGGAGGTTGACAGCGGTGAAACAGATCAAAGGCCTTAACCTTAACTTCAAATTAAAAATAAAAAGTCAAACGGACACTTTATTATGATCAAGTGTACCATTTAGTAAGAGCAGGAGTAATTTATTTACTTTTTCCGTATCTCCTACCCCCCTACAATATTTCCTGTATATTTCTGTGCCCTTTGAAAGCCTACTAGCAGTAACTCTTGAAGCTCTTTTATTGTTCTTCCATTTGTCAGATAAGACACTGATGTTGGAGGAGAAGGCCTGGCTCACAGTCTCCACTGTAATTCATCCCAAAGGTGTTGAGGTCAGGACTGTGTGCAGGCCAGTCAGGTTCTCCCACACCAAACACACTTATACATGCATAGTCATGTTGGAACAGGAAGGGGCCATCACCAAACTGTTCCTACAAAGTTGAAAGTGCTAAGTTGTCCAAAATGTTTGACGATCGTCAAATCACGTCTTTATTGATATTTATTGAGCAAAAGTCACCATTAAGAGTACAGGGGAGGTCAACAAATGTCGTCTTCATGGGGAAAAGAGAAACATGCATACATACATGTACTGTGGATACTTTACACACTTTACATTGAAAATATGTTTCAAGATTCTGACACAAATATAGGGCTTACCCAGACATTTTGTATTATTGTGACTTATTATTCCTAACAGGCCATCTGTCCGCTCTTACTGGAACAAGCGTTCCTATTTCAGCCTCAATAACAGCATAGTTTATACCAGACCAATTAAATGGAATAAAACTCAGTGTCTCTCCAGTCATTTCAGTTAATGCCAAATCAGATTGATTTGGTTCTCTGCTATTCACAGCCTACTTAACATTTGTGGGTGGGCTGCCAAGGATCATGATCTCAGTCTATTAAAACACACAGCTGTCCACAGGAGTTTTGAACATTTCACATTACCTGTCCTTGGATTTGCCGGGGGCACGGCGACTTATTTTTGTAGTGATTATGATGACCAAAATTTCACTCTCAATTAAAGTTGTCAGTTTGTGAATGCTTTTTATATATTTCTGCAAAATTATAACCTAAAACATCATCAAAATTCCACACAGGTCTTGAATGAGGGAAGCGTGTGAACCTCTTTGATTAGCAGTTAATCTTGAGTGGAATTTAGTCTAGTGTTGAAGGGGAGATTGGACTCCACCAATCCACAGTCAGAGGATTGCGTACAATTTAGGAAAGTCAAGACCATTGTTACCCTCCCCAGGAGTCGTTGACCAAAGAAGATCGCCCCAAGAGAAAGGCGTTCAGTAGACTTAGAGGTCACAAAGGAAACCTGGGAAATGTCCAAATGACTAACTAAATGACTTTCTCACATTGGCTGCTGTTCATGATTCTATCATCAGGAGAATAGTGAACAACAATGATGTGCAGGAACGCAAGGAGAAAGCCAATACAGCACCCCCAAAAAGAAATGGTTTAAATGAGAAATGTTTTGTCTGGAGAAAATAAACCGCTGCACTTTAGGATCTTATCACTATCTTTGCTCACTTTTGGTCCTCTTTGTTAATGTTTTGTGTGAAAAACTGGTGATATTTTAAATAATGTTTATGCAGAAATGTAGACCATTCTGATGGGTTCACCAACCTCCAAGCACTACTGTCACGATTTAGATGCATAGTCACCCTAAGTGTCAAACTGTAATTATTAACTGTCTGTAGTGTAAAGTAAATATTGCTTCCATAGGAATAAAGACATTGAGTAGCAGCTAGCTACAGCTGAGGCTCTCTAGGTCCAAATTGGCATGCTAAGTGTTAACGTTCATGACAGTGTAATTAGAGAACGACTGAACGAGTATGGCTTGTTTGGAAAGTTTGACAGGAGAAAGCCTCTTCTGTCTAAAAAGAACATGGCAGCATGGCTTAGATATGCAAAGTTACAGCTGAACAAACCACAAGAGCAGTGTCCTTTGGATAGACCAAAGCATCGCGAGAGGAGAGGTGATGCATACTACAGTTCAAGTATTCTTAGTCGTGATGGGCCTACAGCAGTTTAAAAAGGGTGTACTTTCTAATTTTGAGATTTTAGAAGCAAAATGAAGAGAACAGATGTACTTGCATTTTCTCTCCTTTGTAACACTTTACAGTCAGTTAATTAAAAATAATTTTCAGTTGTACTGATGATAAAAATAAATGTTGGTTGCAGCTTTCCACGGCTACTGTGATTAAAAGCTAACAGTACTTTCCCTCGGGGTCCGTGGGTGTTAATTATGTGAACCAAAATGAAAGCAGATTGATAAAAAACGAAAAAACAAAAACAAATAGTGACCCAAATAAAAACTAAAACAAACTTCTTTTTTTTAACGAGGTCACTTTACAAGACAAAAACAAAGTCACGGAAGCCTTGTCACGATTGCTTCAATTGAGCAAATTTATTAACAACAAAGCGTCGTGCAGAAATGACGTGGAGGAAATCCCTGGACAGTTTGTCCACTTGGTCCAGTTGGTAATCTAGCTTTATAAGCTATTTATCTTTCCCTTAGTAAGTATTTTACTTCCAAAATGAAACATCTGAGCCAGGTAAAAGCCCCTTTATCTTCTCCTTCTTTACCAATCTGTCCCTCTCTGTTCTCTCCTCCTTTGTTGCAAAAGCTGCGACCAATCTGAGTAACTCCCTGCAGCAACAAGAGAGACGGACAGAAGGAGACAAAGAGAGACGACTGAGAGGGCAGGCGGATGAAGAGAGCAGAGTCAGTGGAAAAGAAGAAAAGGAAGTGAGACAAAAGAGAAAGAAGGACGAGAGAGAGAGAGAGATGGATAATGAGGACAGACAGAGCTGAGTATTTCACCGCTGGAATATTTCACACTTCACATAATATTTCATTCCCACCGTCAGATTCCTGGGTTTGAGATTCTACCCAGGGCAGACCGATTGACAGACTATTTTTCATCAGCCATGCTTTTCCTTCCCGGCTCCTGCAACTGTAAACCTCTCCCTAAATGACTGCCATAAATCCTCCACAAATCCACATATATTTCTGCCATATTTCCACTGACAGCTGATTATTTCTGCAGCGGCTAATGTGTGTGTTCACAACTACGGTGTATTAATCTGAAATCGATGGGTCCATTATTGCTTTGTGGGTGTGTGAGTTAATTCAGTTGATGCAAAGTAATAAGGAGCAACCCATCATTTAGAAAGCAAAATAAATTGATAATAAACACTTTCAGTCTGTGTCCTGACCTAAAAAACGAATCACAAGTTGTTGTTTTTTTTAAAAAGTTTAATTTTATGTTTATTTTTAAAATACCAGGTGAGTTGAGTTGGAGAGTCCAAAGCAACAATCTGGTACATTTTTAAAGACAAGGAATGTTTTGGCCAGCTCAGCAACACCAAAAGGTCTGAAAGAAGAAAACAACTGAAGGGGATGATCGCAGAATTATTTCGGAAAAAAAAAAAAGAAAAAATGCAACTTCACAACATGTAACCAAGTCAAGATCAGTCTCTGGAAGAATTTAACAGTGTAAATGGATAATGGACAACACAAATGCAAAGGCGTAACTTTTGGCGGGGTAGCTACCAAGGAATTGCCCAGTCAACATGCTGTCCGCCCTCAGCCCTTGATGACAGGTTGGCACACTGTGACGTATATTACTTTTTTCTTTGTCATCTGTGGAAAAAAGGACAAGCAGAGCACCAGGATTTAAGATTTGAGCGGTGTTGTCAATGTCTTTGCTTGGCAAAAGGCCCAAAACAGGAACTTCTGATGGGTAAGTAGTTTGTCTTTTCTCTTTTTGTGAAGAATTGTTTCCACTTATATTTTGAAAATATCCACTCATGCTGTAATGTGTGTGGCATATCTAGAAAGCAGCTATTTCTTTCTATTCTAATTGGTCCATTGAAAATGATTTTTGAATAAGGGATTCTATAAATAAGTGTGCTTGTTTGGTATGTCGACCCCATCCAGTCAGTCTATGAGGACCTGTGGTAAATGGGCTTATCTCGTTTGTTCCGGGCTTATAGATGCTGCACTTGTCTTTATGTTACTTTAGCAAAGCCGATTCTGTTTCGGATTTGTCGTGGGCTAGTTGAAATATGTCGGTTTCCCTGAACTCTGACTGGAATTGTTATTCATAAGCTGGAATGATGCTATTGATATTATTGATTACTGCTAGGTGATATTATTTGTGAATGAGTGGGACAGAGAGAGAGATTATGAGACATAGTGTGTTTGCTTAAGTACAGTGGGTAAAATATCAGTCGTTAATGTCCATAGACATTCTTCAGTGGCCATGTCAGTCACATGATCTCAACCCAACAGTGCTTTTCGGTTATAAATACAAAACTGAATGCCGAAAGACCCACAAACAAGCAGCAGCTGAAGTTGGCTGGAGTGAAGGACGAGCAGTGAAGTATTAAAAATATTATTTTTAAAGTGACGTTAAAGCTTTTATATGACTGACCCTTATACGAACAAATTTAATAGGATTTTTTTTTCCACAAGAGTAATTTTGGAGCCATCTGGATTATTGAGAATATGCAAACCACGGCGAACCATGTCAATAATGCATTAGTATGGACCAACAACAGCTCTCCCATGTTGCTGCTCACCATAATCTTTTTGGTATGGCTTTTTCATTTTATTTTGTGAATGTTACAAAAATTGGTTTTTCATGTTTGGATTCATAGTTTGTTCCTAGAGCCTTAATAATCCAAGCCCACTGCAGTGAGCATGCTTAGCTACAGATATTCTGTGGACTACCACACGGACCACTGGTAAATATACATTTTCATTGTTGGATTCAGAATCTTTACCTGACATGCAATTAATCCTGGAGTAATTGTACAGTTAACTGGTTCACAGTGTCTGGCAACGATGATGTGGGTACACTAAACGAATAGCAAGTAGAACTTCAAATATCAAAAGCCAGAGCAGGACAGAGCAGCTACGTTTGGCTTTCAAACTGCTGGGAGACACTGCTGTGATCTGCCAGTCATGCACAGAGCCTGCAGCCAGCAGTCACACAAATTAATGTCATTAGTTAATGATGTGCTCCTTTGTCTCGGAAATTCGGCATGTAGGTAGTACGCTGGGTGGGCCTGCTAGCATGAATTTTTTCTCTCGTCTGATCCTTCTTTATACCGGTGATATGTATTAGAACTCCTAAAATGCTACCGCCTGATGGGACAGCAAGAAAAGAAGAGAGACATACGTCTGCGTCCCACGAATTCACCTCAGGAATCATAAAAGGCAAAGTGAGACGATTATCATGATGAGCTGCTGCTCTCCTGTGACCTTTGACCTGTATTCTATTGTTGAGGTCACAGTATCCCCGGAGTCTTCATTATCACATATCGGAAGAGCAGACTGACTGCGTTAAATGGAATCTGGTTTTCTAAATGCATTGCTGCAGTTCATCCTTTTTACACCCAGCTCTCTAGCTGTGAGCAGTTTTACTCACGGCTTTAATCCAGTGTTAAAAAAAAAATAAACGTGTTTTTTATGAAATGGTTGATATTTCTCTCGACACACAGCACTGTTTACTTCCAAACTATCTGTGAAATTTTTGTATAATTACTGCAAACAGATGACACCGTGGCGAAGATGATTGGTAACCTGATCCTCGCACCAGTGATGCTGTCACTGCTAATGTTTCTCTAAATTAACAGCGCATTTCCCATAAACCAATAAACCTTAAATCTTTTTTAACAGGAAACCTCCCCTCAGCAAAAAATGTTGCTTCTTCGGGCAAATGTTTTCCCTTCTACTTTACTGAAGAGGATAAACAGCTAGTAAGTGGTTTTCCATCTGTCTTTCACTCCTTCTACCATCTGCCTTTGTGAGAAACTCTGAAGCAGTAGTTCTGCTTGTGCTGGCATCAGTCTCTCTTCTGCTTTGTGTCATAAAGCAAACCGGCACGTACGCTGCGAGCGAGATTTGACCCTGTTGTGCACAATGTGAAATGTAGCTTCCAGTAGGGACTGCCAATCTTATTGAACATGTTCTCATTTGTTTATGGTAAATGTGCCTGGTATTTAGCCAGAATTCGGCCAGTTGCAGCTGAGTGTTGGTGCACTCATATGGGTTCTGGCATCAGAAGACAGGACACAGGCCAGCTCTGGGCCATATATAGTTGCCAGAATATGCTAGAAACGGGTCCAGTTAGCAGCACTCGGGCTGGTGTTACACCTGGAGCAGGACCAATGATCCTGGGATGTTTATGGCATGTAATTCATCTGCTGTGGGATTTAGGCTGCTGTTGGGACATTTGGGATATTTGGCTGTTTAGCTGACCACCCTAATTCAGTAAAAGGTTTATGTAAAGGTTAATTTTATCACTTGTGGGGGGCTGGTGCATCCTGGGCATGATGCCAGTCTATCGCACACTCACATTCACACCTATGTCCAATTTAGAACCACCGATTAACCTAACATGCAGGTCTTCCCATGATGCACTCACCTTTTTAGCTCTCTATGTGTTTAAACAACACCTTGTTCACTTTGTATTTAATTATTTGTTACAATCTCTGGCTCCTTCCACAGTGTGTCTTTTGTCCTGTCTTCCTCCCCTCACCCCCAATCAGTCGCGACAGATGGCCGCCCCTCCCTGACCCTGGTTCTGCTGGAGGTTTCTTCTTGTCAAAAGAGAGTTTTTCCTTCCCACTGTCACCAAGTGCTTGCTCAAAGGGGGTCGTCTGATTGTTGGGGTTTTCTATGTATTATTGTACCATCTTTACCTTATAGTTTAAAGCATAGTGAGGCCACGGCTATTGTGATTTGGACAAGTCTTTGGACCAAGTCTTGCCCTCTGATATCTATTTAATATCATAAAACAGGAAAGAGTAGCTATGCTCTATACTAAACTATGATACAAATATAAAAACAATTAATGAGTATAAATAATACTTATTTATTTATGTAAATAAAGATAAATAATGAAACATTTGAAAAATATTTAGTAATCATATATTTTAAAAAAGGAAGCTATATATTATGTGGTTATGTGACAATTGACAATTTTAGAATCACTTTGCAGGATCCTAGAGAGCATCCCACCCGGTGACTCCGGCAGTATCTGAATTTCTAGGCATAGTCGAGTGGCAGAAGGCTTCCAATTTGGCTCTTGTCTCCGCTTTTAACTTTTTACTTTACCTTCATCAGGTGATGGCCTCCAGCTCACACTGCAGAGGTCCGCAGCATAGTGTGAAATGGAAGGAATTAGAATTAGCATCCCCAAGTCTGAGGCCTTGGTTTTTAGGTTGAAAAGGGGTGGAGTGGCCACTCAAGGCCAGAAATAAGTTGCTGCAGGGTGGAGGAGTGTAAGTATCTCAGGTTCTTGGTCATGAGTGAGGGGAGTGGGAAATTGACAGAGTCTGCATCTGTAGTGATCCAGACTCTGTACTGGTCACTTGTGGTGAAGAAGCATGAAAAAGCATTTGGTGTACTGGTCGGTCTGCTTGCCTATCCTCACCAAGCTCTGGGTGGTGACCAAAAAGAATGAGATTTTAGATACAAACGGTGGAAATGAGAGGCCTCCAGAGGGTGGCTGGACTTTCCCTTAGTGATAGGGTGAGGAGTTCAGTCATCTGGGAGGGCATTTGGTGCTTTAGCAATCAGTTTCACAAATGAAATATATATTTCCCTTACTAGTCTCTCCTACCAGACTGACAATTGGTTTTCATACAAATAAAAATATTCTTCATTTAAACCATGTATATAATGTGATGTGCTTCACAGGCAGATGATCGCCGTGCATAAGCAGACAGCAGCCTGATGCACAGCCTAAGAGCAACAAATTTTAAACAGCGACTCAGATTAGTTTTTCAATTTCATTCTTATTTAACTACCAAAGTCACACATCTTCCATTGCCAGGAAATCTACTCTGTATAACAATTTGCAGGCTAGATAACTAATCAGCATAACAATCACAAGAGACTTAAATGAGAAAGATGCTTAAAGAGAAGGCGTAAATGATTTATTTGATGTGTGCACAGTATGGAATAGCTGAAGAAATACGTGGTGATTAGACTCCATCGTGACGCCGTCAGGTTAAGGGGGTAGTAATGCCATGAGCCATAGAAACATTCCCCAGTGGAGTGTAGCTGGAAAAAATGATTGGCAGTCTAACAGATGCTGAGGCAAAATGTGATTGGTTTAACTCGGGAGGAGAGGAAAACTCCAATGAGTTTCAAAATCTCAACTGCAGATATAATTTCAGACACATTATGTGCTGATTTGGCAGAAAAGAAGCATTTCTCATCCCTCCATCGTTTCCTGGTTGCAATTAAAAATGCAATTTGGCTATTTTTGACTGCAGCAAAGGGAATCGCTGTCTAATTGTGATTTAATTCTCAAACATGTTGTGATTCACTTAGTTTGTGTTTTCATGTACAAAAGGTGAGTTTTCTTGTATTCACATAACACCTGGAAGTGTTAATAAAGATTTTGTTCAGCAAAAAGAACTTTTTCTTCTTCTTCTTTTCAGAAGAGATAATGACTTTACACGAGAACACAAAAAAAACAGGAAAGTTGGAGTGATCGAGACAAACACTCCATTTTGCACAAAGTGATGAATCGCATTCATTTAATGGCAGCTGATGCAGATACAAAGTATATCTGCCTCACGCTATACTCAAACTGAAGCGGCTTACATCACAAGAATCCCAACCGTTAAGGAGACAAAATCAATGTGTTTTGTTTTAGTTTTTTTGAACTGGTTTTTGCAGCAAGTCATACCTCTGGAAGTGCTGGTTAGGCATATTATGATTCTGCAGCAGCTAAATATTTTGGAGTTTTTTCATGTTGAAAAGCAAAAATGCAA
>VUQG01008184.1:6768-27473 GCA_015106755.1 Etia nguti | reverse complement strand
CACTCTCTCCACAGCAGCGCCGTTGATGGTGATGGGGGTGTGTACTTCTCTGCACCTCCGGAAGTCCACTATCATCTCCTTTGTCTTTGCGACGTTGAGGGTGAGATGGTTGTCTCGGCACCAGTGGGTCAGGGCGCTGACCTCCTCCCTGTAAGCCGTCTCATCACCTTTGGTGATAAGACCCACCACTGTAGTGTCGTCCGCAAACTTCACAATGATGTTGGAGTTGCTAGTGGTCGTGCAGTCGTAGGTGTAGAGTGAGTACAGGAGAGGGCTCAGTACACACCCCTGTGGAGCACCGATGTTCATTATGACGGGGGATGAGGTGATGCTGCCCAGTCTCACCACCTGGCGTCTGTCAGACAGGAAGTGAAGGATCCAGCTGCAGAGAGAGCTGCTCGTTATTTGGTAAGTTCTGGGTTGGATCCACTTTTGCCTTCAGAACTGCCTCAAATCACATGACATAGATCCAACAAGGTGCTGGAGACATTCTTCAGAGATTTTGGTCCATATTAACATGATGGCATTGCTCATTTGCTGCAGATTTGTTAGCTGCACATCTATGATGTGAATCTCAAGTTCCACTGGATTGAGATGCGGTAACTGTGGAGGCCATTGGAGCACAGTGAGCTCACTGTTATGTTCTAGAGACCTCTTTGAGATGATTTGAGCCTTCTGGAAGCAGCCATCAGAAGATGGGCACAAGGAGGTCATAATGGGATGGAGATCACTTTGGACTAAGGGGGTCAGAACAACTTGAACCACTGATGCAAGGAAGGGTGGATCCATGACTTCATAGTGACGGCACCAAATTCTGACCGTACAATCCAAATTCACAGCACAGATTGAGACTCATCAGACTAGGCAGTCTTCTGTCATCCATTTTTGGTGAGCCAGTTTGAATTGTAGCCAAAGTTTCCTGCTCTGAACCAATGGCACCACAATACAGTCTTCTGCACCCGTAGCCCAACCTGCTTCAAGGTTTGATGTATTATGCTTTCAGACAAACTCTTCTCCACATCTTGGTTGTAATAAGTATTTTTATTTAACCTGACTTCATGTGTTCTCTTTTTTAGACCATTCAGCCTGTTTGGTACCAACAACCATGCCACATTCACAGTTGTTCCCCAGTCATGGTCTGAACTTCAGCAGGATGCCTTGACCATGTCTACATGCCAAAATGTATCAGGTGGCCAATTAGATATTTGCGTTAACAAACAGTTTAACTCCTGTATCTAATAAAATGATTGGTGAATGCATCTGCAAAAGAATGGGACGGTGCAGTTTCCCTCTTTCTGGTCATAAAAAATATAAAATTTACAGTAACAACTACGGTGGCTTGGAAGCTCAACTCACTAAAACTTAATCAAGGCAAATAAAGAAAAAAGATGACTACAGAAACATGAGGTCAAACTAGGCCCAATCACCAAGCAAAACCAATAAATAAAGCTGTCAGAGCCACTCCAAACATCAGATGTACTGTGCGTGGGAACAGAGACCTTCTAACCTCAGCGCTATATAGAAAGTGATTGATGTCATCATAGAAAACATACAAGATCTACCTTGTTTACCGTGCTCTGTTTCAAGGTCATGCTTTCATATAGAGCAGCTTGAACAGCGTCTACAGAAATACATGTCTCTCTCAAAGATAGCATTGATCTGAAAAGGGTGTATAACCTTGTAAAGGTGACGCACTTGCAGGTACCTGATAAACATTACAAGCACATTGCAACAATGCATACATGAGCACACATTTACACCGAATGCATAACTGCTAGGTGCGCTGTCTGCGAAGCCGTACCACTGTCCTCGTGGGGCATGTTTGAAAATCAGGAAAAAGTCAAAGACATAAATTTCCAGATTAACAAGACACACCTGGCTGAGTCACATGTCAGACACTGGCACGTGGCTTTAAGTGACAGAGAATTGAGGTCTCCAGGGGGATCGGCCATCGGACGTGCCGCAATAACCGTGTGAGGCGGTAGCTTATTATCTACGGCCAGACAGTGTTTCTGCCTACCGGTTGCCCCCAATGCCCGTGGCTGTTTGTCTGTCACCCTCACCGTCTGCCTCATATCTCGTCCGTTCAGCTGCCTCGATGATTCGTCTTTCCCCTCCCAGTCTGCAGTGCTGCTGCGCACCCTTTGGGAGAGATGTGGGGAGGAACGCTCTCCATCCCAGCGAGCCGTATCACACTTTAAGTGGCATTTTAGCATGATACTTGATCAGCCAAATATCATTACGAGCTTTTCATCTCATCCATAATTCACCTGCGGGGGAGCTGGCTAAGAATAGTGTGCACTTTGGGTGCTTATGGCAGCAGAGGAGAGAGATGACACGATGAGGATATGAAATGGGTACAGTGCACGGCTATGGCAGAGCAGTATATTGTTCATTATACAAAGACAGGCGGCAGGTCATGTTTCCCCATTTTTAAATAGAAGAGAGACGAGCGCGTGCTGATCTGAGCTCATCTCCGCCCTCTTTCCTGTCTCATTGTGTCGCGCCTTGGCGTTGTCACTCAGGAAACAAACAATTAGGCAGATATAGATGAGTCAAAATCGTTTTGTGCATCGCGACATTGTTCTGTCCTTCCCCTCGCCACTCGGTCACTTCAGCCAAATCCATATCTTATAAGCACACGCGTTTGCAGGATGTGACTTTTGTGAACCCTGGAGTCTGCAGAGGGATTGTTTGAGTCTACCTCATCAGGAGCCAAGTCTGTAACAACAAAACCGGGAGAGACAGCTCAGTCCCCCAAGGGGCCGTTCTGTTTTTGTCAGCTCAGACGGTCCCTTTCCAGAGTGACGATATGGACGTATCTTACTATTAATCTGTTTGGACGGGATGTCAGTCTGAACATGACACATCTCTCAGCCTCGAGTCTGACAAGAGCTCTTAGCATGCCAGTGGGAGAGAAATCAAACTCCCAAGTCTTTGGCCTTTTTCTGTTCCTGCCCAGGGACACAGAGAGCAGCGCACGCTATTCTTAGAGCCCGTAAAAAGCTGACATTTGACCTGAATAAAAATGCATATCTGGTCATAGTGCCGCAGTGTCGGCCGAAGAGTCATTCTGACTATAGAGTCTCTCATCCTCTTGCAATGTCTGAATCAGCACAGAAAGGCCATCGACTAACCGCACTCCTCTCCCAGTGCAATTCTCACATTCCGGCAGCTGAGCAGAGAAAGTGTGAGATTGTTCCCCATGCAAATAGGATGGAAAGAGGAACAGCATGTCTGTGAATGGGCCTGTTTCTCCTCTCTGGTGGAAAATAAATAATTTAAAAAAAAAATGTAGAAAGGTTTGGAGAGGAACTTAGACCGGGAAGGCTGGGAGTCACCCAGTCAGTGCTTAATTCATGCATACCAGAGACATAATGTGACAGTAATGCAATTTGCTCTGGGCCAAAAGCCCAGGCGCACTTATCTAACAGTTACAGGGTTGATTTGTCTTTTTAGCCCTCCTCTCAGGCCACCATGCATTAAAATGTCCTTTCTACACTCTTTGCCAGGTTGGGGGGGTGGTGCCCTTATTAGATGTGACTGAATGATAATGAAACATCGTAATGCAATGTCAGAGCAGTTGACACAACACAAAAGGCTAAGGCTGGTGAAATTCCTAATCAGCTCAAAATGTCACAGGGCTCACCTTGGGTCTGAATCACAGCCGCGGACAGATTAGTTCTCCACATCGATGTCAACCTCAAGGATGCCTCTCCTCTTTGGTCTATCTCAGATAGTCACTCTGACTCTTGACTTACTCCCCTCTTTTCTCCCCTTTTTTCCTCTTAGGCTTAGCACCATATGAGCAGCGAAAGCAAAGAAGGCAAAGCTGAAATAGCTGGCAAACAGCCTCGATGACAGGTTTCAGCTCTGTGAAAGAAGAATGCACATTTGAATCCAAACCATTTATATCACATTTGTCGCACCTTACTTACTAACTCATGATATAGAGTATTTTACAGTAATAACATTGGTATATTTCCCCACTTAATTTTGAAGTAACACATGTTCAAGTTTGTGCCGACTATATAAAAGCAAGCTTTCATTTTTACGCTCTGAAATTGCACTTAATGCTACCATATTATTAGCTTTAGTTAGCGATTTATGCTTACTCCTTTTAAATAATGTGAAAGAGATATAAATAGTGTTGAGTATAAGTATTAACCAGCGTTAGTATTTTGCGATTACAAGTCAGTTTTTTTTATTGTGACTTTTTGTTTTGAATTCAGTTTAGTTTTGAAATTTCTTTTTAAATGTTTAGTTTTTTTAAATTGGATTCACTATTTTTAGTCTTCTTCATTGTTATCGTATGGAGGGCAGATGTCCGAGGCAAGATTCAGGAAAATAGGTACAGGTATTACACTAAAAACAAAAAAAGAAAAACTTTTTGAAAACAGTCGAGTCACAGTCTTGCAGACATCCAAAGTCTCAGTAAATGTGCCCATCAACACCTTTACCAAACTAACAGATATTAAAACTAAGGACATTTCCTCTATAAATGTACTTTATTATAGTGAGTTTTTCAAGTTCACAAAATTGATTTAATTAGTTTGAATTTTTAAAAAAGTCTAGTTTATATTTTTAAATTTGGACAACTAAAATGTTTGTTCACATCTAATTTCAGATTTTAGATAAACACATTGCTGTGTGCCCATTGTTTGTGTTACTATGACACAGAAAAGTATGTGAATCTTTTTAATTATTAAATAACTGTTTGGCTGCTTACCTTCCAGAATTTGTCACATTTTAAGTGTTTTCAGCAGGAGAAAAGGCATTTTATGATGATGTGTTTAGTTAACAAAATGCTAGCACACTTTACATTAATGGGGTTGCTGCTTTATTTCCTCAACATAGTAAAAGAACAGGACAGAGCTGCTAAATTTTATGTAACCCCACAAACTCATATAGTTAGTTAATGCGCTCCTTGGCTTTGGCCATAAAGCACAGTTACAGCTGTACTTACGTAAGAAGCCAATTAGCTAGGCATGCTGATGGTTGCAGCTTACATTATAGCAGATAATGACAGAGCAGGCAACAAAGCTGATGAATAAAAAGCTGAGGACACAGTGACTGTGTAATGCAGTAAGAGCTCTCACTCTGTTCAGCTGTTCATAGCTGTACACGATGTAAGCAGTTTGCTGTAGTTCATCACTTCTGCTGTACTACAAATATGTTTGTGGGTTTTATTCATAGTTTGCCTTGGGGATTAAACTCCACCTCTTTACTTTTAGAATCACAACCCCTATGAACAAATCTACTTTAATTAAGAGCTAATGTTGGATCTTTGAGATGATCGTGGTAAAGTAATAACCAGAGAATTCACCATGAACAGTTCTGTAGAAGCTGGTCCACTTTGGACTGCTCTAATGTAATAGAAGATCATGTTATCACAGCACTTGAACACGCTCTGTTTATTTTATATCGCCCGCAGACCCAATTCATGTCTGCTGCCTTGATACAGCGCTACATCACACCTCATTAAGTACCAAATCTGGATCTGGCTATTTATTTGGCTACACTTCTGTGCTCAGTCTCGTCACACTAAAGCGGACAGCGGTGCCTTCGCCTGCCCACTGGTTGCTGCAGAGGTAATTTCAGGGTAAGAACCAAGGCAACATGTTCATTGAGGGGAGAAAAGAGCACTGGCACTTGGCTTTTAAAGGCTGGAAGGTTATTTTAGTGACATATCCTATTTACAGAGGAAAGACCGCCCAAACAAACCCATAAAATATCATAATAAAACAGTATCTAGAGTATGACCTCCATGCTTCCTTATCCCTGTAACTGCTGGCGAAAACACCGTTAGCTTCAATATGAATGCCAATGTGAAAGATTTTCACAAATGCACTGACTAATGAAGGCAATGAAAGAAAATGACATCAAAGGTCTCGTTCATCTGATTATCATCACTATACTTTATGCAAAAAGAGTTTAATTAACTATGAAGTGAACTAGTTGTGCGGTCAGGGAGATTCCGGTCTCCTTACAGCGATTACAAAATTGTGAATATCCAGCGAAACTATCCGAAACTCTCTGCCAATGTTTTTATGTTTTTAAAAGATTGCCAAACACAGGCCTAGAGGCATGAGCCTTTGTCTGAAGCAAGTCTTTATCTTTACATTTCGTACTGAAAAGGCAATCATGGATGTATATAAAAAATAAAGAAAACAGATGCAATTCAATGCTACATATATTTTATGCATAGAGCACAAAATCACAGGCCCTACAGTAATACAGAGAACACAACAATAAGACCACCTCCTAAGAGCAAGCAACACTGGCAAGAGTGGAAAGGATAAACTCCATTTTGACAGGAAAAAAACCTCCGGCAGAATCAGGCTGAGGAAGGCGCAGGTTCGGGGTGAGGGGAGGGAGACAGGACAGAAAACACTAAAGCTTAATCAAAAAGCAAAGTTTTAAGCCTAATCTTAAAAGTAGAGAGGAGTCTGTCTCCTGAATCCAAAATGAGAGCTGGTTACATAGAAGAGGGGCCTGAAAGCTGAAGACACATCACCACCTACAAAAACATTCAAATGACAAATAATGCCACACTACACCTGCAAAAATGTGAACAACTGGAAAGAGTTACAAGTATGAAACTGGCATAAATGAGATAATGTAACATAAGCAAAATATAACGTGCCCAATAGTTTGGTGAGTTGTCCCGACAGGCTTTTCTTTATTTGAATGTCATTTCATTTCATTAATTAATGCTGCAAAATAAAGTGTAATATTCATCTCTTAGGCAGCTTAACAGCAAACTGAATACACTAATGCGTTTGCTTCAGCTCAGCACAGCTATTGAACAATCCCAGAGCCAAATAAGGATTATGCATGGAAAGGTCCTTTTACCAAAGCACAGCATACAGTTTGATGAAGTCCCCGTGGCTCCACTTTCCATGTTAGAAAAGAAGCTTAACACAGTTCTTCCTTCTAACCTGAGCAGTAACTAAACAGCCACCCGTGAAGGCACATTTCAGTCAACCTGTGATGTTTTTTGCAAATAGGTATCAAGCATACATATTACAAGCTTTTATGCAAATAATCGTGTTAGCAAAAAGCTAAGGCTTTAAACTTCTAAACACTCGCTTTCAGGCTCTTTTTTTCTGCTCTTCGATCTGTGTGAGGTCAGCGGGACAGAATATCCCTCACGGCAGGCTTCGCAGCCACTGCTGCTCAAATCATTTGTTTGGCAGGGATAGCCAATAAGAAGACAGTGAGTAAAAACAGAAAAGAGTAAATTAGGTGCCATGTTAGCCAATAAAAAGGCACAATGAGGCTCAAAAAAATAAACAGGTAGTTAAAAAAAGACAGTTTCACAGGGAGAGGTGCTAAAATGCTTGGCCTCACCGAGGCCTAGTTTAAGAAAATGATGATTATTTTGAACTGTCCAAAGTCCAAGTATAGAATTATTAAGTAGACTAAGTTCACTTTAACACAGACCTCTGTGTATGAAGCAGATATACTGAGAGAGGAACAGACTACTTTTACTGAAATGGATTTTTTTTTTAAATGCATATCTTTTTTTTCTGTCACTGATGCAGAAAAAGTCTGTCAGTAAAGGCATATCTAACAGAAGGGCTGAAATGTAATTGCAGCTCTGCACTGGAGAGCTGTGCAGTCAGGAGCAGAGTCTTAATTCCACAAGGCACTGGCCTTGCAGCATTTTCCTCCCTGATTGATACTGCTATTGGACCGGTCTGGTTAGCCAGTGGAAACCACCATAAATTCCGGGCCCGTTTTATCGTTAAGCTTAGTAGCCCGGGAAATAAAATTAGCTGTGTCCAATTTTGGAAAGGACTGCGTAACACTATAAATAACAATTTACAGTTGGTGATAAATGAACAAAAATGGAATTAAAAAGAGAAATACAACTTAACTGGTTTTTATGTAAGTGTGTATTCTCTGTATTTATTGGGCGGCTTTTCTTATACGGTCCGCTATTGTGATATAATAATTAATTTGTTATTGCTTGTGCATTATTCAGGCAATTTGCTTTTGTTGTCAGCACATAAAGACAGCATGTAAGTGCAGTCTTGACTCTGTTACACATGCCAACAGGCCGATCACAGGGAAATGACTAATGGCTGGGCCTTTTTGCTGTTTCTCCCCCTACAGATAATATATAAATATATATATATATATATATACAGAGAGAGAGAGAGAGAGAGCGCAGGCCCTGCGGTTTGTTGAAGGCTGTAGCTGTGGCTACACTGAGGCAGAAACAGCTACTATTCTTAATGTCAAATAAACATGTAACCATACTTTATCATTTTTGACTGCGCCTTATTGCTAAATCTTGAGCAGGCCGGCCGTGCTCCCCATTTTCCTTTCAGTTAGAGCCGAAATCCTGCTGAGGAGGAAACAGGGCTGAGGCAAAATAAATGACATGTCCTACATCTCCCCGTTGAGGCATGTTTTCTCAAAGCCTTTTGTGAGTATCCGAGGCCCCGCGAGCATCCATGTGCAACGCCGAGTCTGTCTCTCGGTATCCTCCTCACACTGGCCGGCATGTGTTTACCATTACAACCCTGCATTCCTCTCTCCGTCTCTCTCACTCCCCTCATGTGGCGGTCCTAGCGTCACGTCTCTCTGCTGCGGTATCCCATGAAGCCGCAGCGCACAGCGTATGATGAAGCTTCCAATGGTTGCCCTCCTGTATGTCTATTTTTCTGTCGGAGGAAGCTGCATTGTTAACAGATGGTAATGTAATAAGCTGACCTCCCGACCCCGAAGTAGCTGCCATGCAACCCCGGCTTCGTGCTGGATGATATGTTAAGTGTGTCCCGGACAGCTTGTCAACAAACACGTAGGGGAAGCCAATAAACGGCGCGTTGCGGTTGTTTTAACCCCAGGAGGGCAGAGCTCATTAATCACAGTTAAGGCAGCGATGATGATGAGGTGTTTGGTGGTCGGCTTGAAATAGCTGGTGATGAAGCTGCGATGCTTCGGGGTGTTTTGCTGCTGGTTGTTTGGGCAAATCCAGCAAGGGACAAATAGTGGCTTACATAAACGCGACCTAGTATGTTTATTTCCAGCTCCAAATACATATTCTGAGACTGTAGCAGAGAATCCTATGCAGTATTTTCAGTTCAAAATGAATTTTTTATTGGACCTTGGAGCGGCCTCCGAGTTCATCTACTGTCTGAACCGAGCTGTCGTAGCCGCCTAGTCAACCTGTTTCTGATTTGCTGGCCCTCGTTTCAACAGCAGGTGCGAGGCGCGTCTGTACTGACAACCAGAAGCTGTGTGACCGAGGCATCATGTATAAGGACTTACACTCTCTTTGACATACTGATCCAAGAGTAGAAAAATTAGTCTGAAGCTGAGCGTTGAGATTTTGGCTCACAGTGATGTAATCATAAACGTCAGAATATAGCTGGCTTTTTGACGTGTCAGATCTGTTTCAGTCGTTTCGGGTAAGCTTTGGTAAGTTCCGACTTCATGGAACTTTATGGAACTTTATGGAATTAGTAACTCAAGGAGGACAAGGTGGCAGTGTTCAACATCACAGCTGAGGCGATATCCTAATGTTTGCTAGTACGTCTACACAACTCTGCATTAGCTCTTCTCCTTTCGGTTGTTGACATGGATATTACAGATATGCTGTTTATTAGCTTTGTTCTTCCAGTGAAAGGAAATAGTAAACATTGTCTTCCTATGAGAGCCTTCAATTCTGCATTAATACTGTCATCAGTCATACAGCATCGAGTCATAATTAGTCTTTTTTTTTAAGCATACTTGTTTTAGTTGGAGGGAATTTAGTTGTTTTAGCCTCTGCAGTCAACACAGTGAACAAGCTGAATTGTGAAGTTAATGCACAGAAACTGGTCACATTTAAGCAAAAATAATTGGTTAAACCATCTTCTAGACAGTTTATTTTTACTATATTTTACAGTTTATATTTCAGAGAACCCTACGTTACCCATAACATGCCAACATTCTGTTACATATGCTGACTGGCCAGTAAAAGCTGCATACAGAGTGGAGGCGAATCACTCGTCGCGCTTTCCTTTGAATTGTAACATTATTTATACTCTTTTGTAAAGCATTCTTGAGTTTCTTGAAAGGCGCCATACAAACATAAGTTAATATTGAAGCTGACAGCTGGTCACTTGTGGACATTCCAGGCTATGGTTTTATGTGGTGTTTACTACCACATATGTCAGTCGACAGTGTTCTTCACTCTCATTCGAATCCCTTTAGATGCACACCTGGACGTTCAGAAGAGTTTATTGCATGCCCCTCCCACTTTGCATCACCAGCAATTTTTTTTGAAGTTGGCAGTAATTGTTCACTAAGGCGTGTCGTTGCTGTGAGTCACTTCCAGTACGTACGTGGCTTAACGATTTATGACGGGACACACATGACAGGATGGGGGAACAATAAACACAAGATATGTAGAAGTCACGGAAACCTGCGAGAATCTGAAAATTGAGCGAAATGTTTTGTTATAAAACTCTTAAAAAAACGAGCAGCCATCTAGCTTCCTATTAAAGTCCAGAGAATGTGAGTTCTTGATTATATCAGAAGTTGTCTTGATGCGTGCTCAATCATCCAGGTAAGTAAATCCCAAAAGGTTGATTCTGTTCATCTGGACGTAGCGTCCAGTGGTCCTTGATCAGTGGTTGTTGATCAATGGTCATCAGAATTTGCATATCCCCCTGACTACCAGGAAAAAAAATGTTGTCCAATCAAAAAAATTTTTTTAAATCCCCCAATGTTTGTAAGGTCATCAGAAGACTGACATAATTTTTTGGGAAATTTTTATTTTTATTTTTTAGGTATCACATGTCCACTGCAGAGGACATTGGAAGGCCAAACATGTAAAACTGAACTTTGACGGCAAACAGTTGCTTCCCCCCAAAAAAGGTAAACCTAAGAACAAGTTTAACAAGTTTAAGACCAGCATCACTTTTAATTAGTTCTGTTGTGCTTATTTGGAGTGATACTTCAAAAAGCAATTCCCCTTCTTGGCAAAACAGAGGAATATCTTGGACTTTGTGCACATCACCTATGTTTTGCTCTTGCAGTTGGATCTGCAACATCTTGATGCATGTTTCATCCACCATCTCTGGAAGATGGATGGCACCATAGTGTCTCAGAGCTTCATTTGGCTGTGGTTTCCACTTTGACGCGGGGGAGTATAGTCATCTTCACTGTCACTTGCGCTTCCTGCTTGAGCCCGAGTAATCAACTCTTCACCAATGAGCAGCTTGAAGTCAAGGAACTTCAGTGGTTTCTTCCCTCGAAGCTGCAAGTCACTACTATACTGAAGCCACGAGTTGGTGATTCCCAGATCAAAAAAATTGGAGAACTGCACGCACTGTCCATTTCCGAGTGCTAGAGGCCATCCTGTAGAAACTCAACATTCGGTCAACAAGCTCCATGCCACCCATGTTGGTATTGTACTCAGCAATTGCCATTGGCCTTGGCACCTGGACAAACCTTTTGTCTTTCTTGGACCATCTTGTGCGTGTGTCCTGAGGTTCAATGCCATAGGGAGAGGATGCCATGACAACTGGCTTGTTGTCCAAACACTTTGAATTCCTGCTCCGCAGTGGACGCCGACTATAGTGTTCAGCATGATCTGACTTCTCAGTACCTGCTTGCCCTGCCTGAATTTCATCCTCAGAGCTCCTTGAATCATCTTCCTCTGCTTCTGGATCTTCTTCATTAGACGACTCAAGATTGCAATGAATTCGCAATAAAATTCTTCCTGCTTCTAAAAAAGACTCCTTTTCTGGTCATTTGAAAAAACAGAACAAAATGGAGGAAATGACTCCAAATGTCCACTATGGAGGATATTTTTTAAACACTTCAATACTATACTAAAATAAAATTAGGCATGCTATGTTTTAATGTGCTATTAAGAGATTTATCTAAAATATGTTAAGAACATTTAAAGCCAAAATTGCTCAGTAAAAAGTTTTATGCACTTACTTTTCTTCTTCCTATAAAATGTGCTTGCAGTGATGGCCGCCAAGTTCCCAGAGCCCCACCCTTTCACATTTAGTATCATTGGAAAGCCCTAAATGTCCTCTGTAGACACCAAACGGAGGTAATTCTGTAGTATGCAGTGGATGGGAGATATTCAGGTTTAGAAATGTCCTCTACAGGGGACAAATTTGCATTGCTGGTAGTCAGGAGGATATTATGGCATTTCAAAGCTTTATATTTTCTTAGGAGGCTGTTGTATCGTTGTGTCATCAATGACTGGCTTTGTAAATTTAAAAGTACCCACATTAACTCTGCCAAAACAGAATGGAACAAAAATATTTTGCAAGTTCTTCACCATATTTCATTTAAATGTTACGGTAATGAGAAGTGAAGTGAATATTCATTGGTTCCCAGCATAACTGCACCTTTGAGACTTTGTCAGAGGGTTCAGCCCCTGGCGCCATGTAAAGCATATTGTAATAAGGCTTAACGTGCTGATTGAAGATAAAGCTGAGAAAAGGAAATGTAGAGGAAGGGGAACTGGGTTGTGTAATCTACTACTGAGTGATCCCTCATTGAGAAGTACAATGTGCTAGAACATTATCAGTCTATTTTTTTGAATTATGCTTCATGAAATAAACTCGTAGACTGTGATATTACCTAAGCTTCATTCTCTGATTGCTCTGCTGGTGATCCCAAGGGACTTTAGAGATGAACTGACAAGCGAGCAGCAGGGGAAGGCGGCATCTGCCTTCCTTTGTTCTGAAATTCCTGTGCTGCACGCAAATCCCTTGACATGCTCACCTCCTCACTGCCAGTTAGATTAAGATTTTGAAAGGCACACCTCAACATTGCTTTCTAGTGCAACAACAGTGCCAGCTTACCCATACATTTGCAAGAATCTCGACCAGCCAGTTTACGCTTGAATTGTACAGGGGAGACAGAGCGACAGAGAGAGAGCAAAATGATAGATGTGAATGTCAGAATGTGTGGGTGGAGGAGGGATAAGCATGAAGTAGAAGATAGGTAGGAGAGGTTTAAGGCTTCAGATTGAGACAGCTGAGGGACATGAATGGCATGAAAACATGACTGTGTGCCCAGCGATAGCATCTCTTCAGCCAGCTTCCTTTTGCTTTGGAACATTACTCACATAGCTAATGGTATATGTAGGCGCTCGACAAGCTTAAACCTGTTCCTCTGACTTTTAAATAGAACAGCCAGCCCCTGTGTTTGGTTCTTCCTTTGCAGTGAGGGCAGCTTAGTACCAGCCCAAAAATGCAAACAGGACATCTCATTGCTCAGGGGAAACTAATCCTCATTATGTGAGGAAAAAAAACAACATAGTTTGAGAAACATTCCTTGTTATCCCGAAGTCATTAGAGGTACTGCCTTACTGCCGAACCAGAATAATAGGCAGCAAATGCTGCCTTTTACAGACAAACAGGCATAAAATGCTCAACCTTTGCTTTCTAAACTACAGGGACCAGCACACGATGCATTAGACACCACAATAAAACCATGAATTGAATGTCAGGCAGGCTATATTGTTTCCCACCTTCTCTTATAAATCTCTTGCAAAGATTTATAAGTGTTTGTGCAGCTCATTTTCTTATCTTATTTCCAGTTTGTCAAGATGTGTTTCAAGCAGTGTCAGCGAGGTCAGCCAAAGGGTAAAGAAGTGGGAAAGAAAACCAAAATTACACAGTGCTGATAACAGTTTACAGCAGCAAGACAGATTTCTAATGGAATTACATGTTACTGAGACTTTTATTGCTCCTATAATTACAGCTTGTCAGCCACAGACTAATGAGAATGCGATCAGGTGGGTAGGACTACCGCTCTGCCCACAGTGTTTCTACGTAGCTCATTAGGAACAGATCAGATATTAATTGATGAGACTGGGTGGGCCAGAGAGAGAAATAGATCCCTCCGAATTGTCAGATATCAACATTAGCTTTCACTGCAGTATATTTTCTTTCTGCCTAATGGATTTAAATCACAGATTCACTCTCATTGCATCCCTGATTCAGTTAGCACCAACCCCTGAGGTAAATATCTTAATCTACAGTAGTTAGTAAATGTTTCATTACAGTCACTTAAAAACTTAAAAATAAATACCACTATAAAATGTCCCTTCCTCGTTTCATGAGCTGTGCTTTTATGATAGGTGGGGCAGTTTTGGACCAACAAGATAAAATTAGCACATAGACAGAAACAGAGAACCAAGTCAGTTTATGTTGGTTTACATACACACATAGTCATTTCATTTATACGGTAAATATATTCATTTTAAAGATACGATGACTTATAACTTATTGGCTGTTTTATAATTTTTTTCCAGTTGACTTAAAAGAAATGAGTGCGTGAGGTTGCCAAAATCTGATATTCATGCTAGATGTTGAAACAGTGATGTTGAAATTTGAATTTTGAGGTTTGTGTTGTGATACAGAATACAGCCTTCAGTGGCTTCATGGTTGTGTTTCTCTGCCTGTAACTCTGTCCGCTGTTTTCTAAAACAGGCTGGTAGATTAAAGCGGGATTTTCTAGAAAAGATTTCTTCTTATAAACTTTACTTCAAGTTAAAAATGAATCTCTGTTCAGGAGAATCACATTTTTTAAGTTTGTTTTCATGACATACATTTTAGTTACGACTTTGCCTTTGTTAGTGCGCTCAGATCTATGAATGTGTTAGGAATGCAATTACTCCCCCTTCTGTAGCCCGGTCACACTCTACTCTTGTAAGCTTGGAGGAGATGCAGCACTGGTCCATACTGCTGAAGCACTTTGTTAAGCAAGAGAGGAAAATCGAGGGCCAATTTTGTAAATAAAGATGTCACAGAAGACAGATGGGGTCAGGGTAGAGGAAAAAAAGCCAGTGATAGGCACACATTGGACAAGCTAAACCAAACTAAAAACACGTCTCATCACACATATTTATGTGTTTGAACAGGTGTTGTTCTCAACTAGAGGAATGTTACCTTAATTTACATGTCTTTCTTCTTCTCTGCTCGACCTGTGTGTGCTTCACTGTCACAAAGGGACATTCACTTGATTTCATGGGGAGAGTTCTTTAATTGGTGCTTACTGGGAGAGACAAATCTACAATTGCTTTCTTGTGATTCACAAGAATGGGGTTAGTAACTTGCCGAAGGATATTTGGCATGTAGCCTGAAGCAGACGAGGATCAAACCACCAACCTTCTGCTGAGTAGGTGAGTCACCACCTAAGCTACAGCCACCCCATGTATGATGTCTGCTAGTGGTATCATATTTGAAGGATCTCTGAAGAATGTTTCAAAGATCAGATCCAGGACCTTAACAGAACCAGTGTACCTGAGTTGTTCATGTGTTGGAGCTTTACCATTGCACTCTTGTTCTTTTGTGTAATAAAAACAAAAAATAATGTCTGTATCTCCAATCCTCACAAGCTGTAGACTTCTCCATCATTTTCCTCTTCTTTGCACATTGAATCAGCTGATTGTTGCTTGAGCGCACAGGAAGTCTCTGCGCTTCAAAAGCTTCTCTCTATCGCCCATTGTGCAAATAACTGAACCTTACAAGTACAAGTAATGGCAAAATTGTAACTGTAATTGTGTTACTGAATGTAGTACATTAATGGAATACATTATTGCTTTCTGTAATGTGATTACAGTAACGTGTTACACTTGGTGTGATAATAACAAATTAACATAGGCAGTTTTACTGTTGTTCTTGCTCTTTTTTTCCTGATTCTAAGTCTTGAGCAGGCACTTTCTGGTCAAATATTAAGCTGAACAGTGGACCATGATTCCATCCGCATCCATGCACAGAAGTTTTGTCCATTACTTCATGCGCTCTGTGTGTGTGCCTCAAATTCTAAGTGTGTGTACGTGTCTAATGTTCAAAAAGCCAACTGCATAAACCATTTTGTAATGATTGGCCTCCCCCCACGTCCCAACACACACGCACCACCACCCCAACAGTGTGCCAAGTGAGACATGTCTGCGGGGGCAGCAAAATGAAGGATGCAAGCCGCTAAAGTGAAAACAAATATTTGTTCATAGACTATTTTTCCATGCTATGTTGAAATGATGGCCAGTTTTCCAAGTGAGGAACCAGAAACGTGGACACACAGGAGGTTAAGCTCACTGGCTAATCTTGAGATTGAGTGTGATTTTAAACAGAGGCCCTTCCCACCATGAGAGAGATGTGCTATACTGCCAAGAGTATGTAGTGGTTAAAATCAAATAAAGTGATCTGATTATCCTGTCTATTGTCATGACCCACTTAGCCTTAAAAGAAGGAATGATGAAGTCTGTGCGCACTAATGTTTTCATAGGACTGCAATGGAAAAGATGAGTTCAGTTGGAGTTAACGCCACAAATAAAAAGTCAATTAAATATGCTTCAGTGATTTCTCATGCGTTTTTTCGAACACCCACTTTTCCTGTAGCATGGAAAGAGTTAATGCTGTTACCTACAGCGAGCCATGGGAAACCAAGACAGTTGGTCTTTGATGCAGCACAGTGTCTGGATTGGATTTGATTGGATTAGTGTTGGTCTATTTTGGACTGTCACAATGTTGAATCAGCAGTTTAACTGTTAGTTTATAGCAATATTATAGTCAGAGTAGTTGGTGTGTGTTGACAGTTTTATACTGCATATAAAGGTGGAGTTGACATAGCAAATGTCCAGTATTTCATGTCTTTCTTCTTCTGTCTCTCTCTCCACTAGTTTTTTTTTTCTTCCTTACTATTTTCTGATGCCTCACAGATGTCTTCTAATTGAATTCCTCATTTATCTGACAGTAAAATCATGCTTCCTTCTTGAGTTAGAGTTTCCTGGGTTGCTGCCTGGTTGGTTTACTCCAACATTCCCCTGTCCTCCCCCACCGTGATGGATCCCTGATTCCAGGAGGACAGGACCAAGCTTAGGCCAAATACTATTTGCTGCTTGAGAGGTAGGCTGACTGTCACCTTGTACAACAGTGCCAGCAGGTTCCCGTTTTCTTAATATCACTGGTAAAAATTAATAATTTTGACTGCTTGTGTATTAGTTGTGTAGCAATATGATGTCTATCTGTAGAGCAGGTTGAGGCTGAGCTCTTATATTTACTGAGTGTCAGGAATCAGGTGGCCTCATACTTTCCTACGCTGATGACGATGATGGGGGAGTTCACTGCTTAATGACACCTACATTTTTCACATTCTTCAACAAGTTTGGGACAAATGTTCCCTCTTCCTTTAATGACTCACTCCCTCGACCTTTTATCGCACATTGTAATGCACAAAAACTGAGTCAATGAACTGTCCTAAATATTGTCTGTAAGGGAGTCAAATGACAATAAATAGAGTTGTGGTCAGAACTTTACATCCACTCATCATTGGCGCAAATGTCATGGTCATTTTTGGGCTTTTAATGATTTCTTCGAACTGTGACTTTAATACAAGAAATAGAAACAAAAGTTCACATTTATTTTGGATTTTTTCTAATCCATACAGTGTAAAAAGTATACAGGCTCAAACATATCCATAACCCCCCACTAATATTTGGTTAAATGTACCTTAAGTACATTTAACCTTGACCAGACACTCAAGCTGCACCTTGACCAGACACTTTTGGTAGCCATCAACAAGCTTCTGGCACAATTATGACTGGATGTTATTAACAGAATTAGTAGAGTTCATTTAAATTAGATGATGTCCTGGCACGGACTGAGCTTTTAAACTCTTTAGCCTGTTTTATCCATTTCAAAACCATCATTGTTCTGCTGGAACACCCAGTTGTTTTCAGAGTTTCAACTGCCTAGCTGTTGATTTGAGGTGAGGTTGAAAACTCTGAACATAGTCCTTGATCATTATTCCATCCACTTTGTCAACTATATTGGTACCACTGGCAGCAAAGCAGCCCCAGAACACAATGCTACCACCACCACCATGCTTCACACTTGGTGTAATGTTCTTTGTTTGAAAGCCTCACCTTTACTCCTCCAAAAATACTTCTTGTTATTGTGGCTAAATAACTCAGTCTCTGTCTCATCTAATCGTTCATGTGAGCAGCTGCAAATTTCAGTTGAGCTTGAAAGTGTCGGTTTTGGAGAGGGCTTCTTACTTGGTCGGAGCCTTTCAGTCCATGTGGATGTAAAACTCACTTCACTGGATGGTGACACTGTGTTCCAGCAGTTTCCAATTCATGGCAAACTTGAGCCTTGGGGGTTCCTGGTTTGTTCCCAAACATCCTAAAGAATTTGCTCTCATCAGAGTGTGACAGTTTGGTTCTTCTTCCAGACCTCAGCAAAGTGATCATAAAACTTGTATGTATGTACAGTTCTTTGAACTGACTATGCACCTGACTATGTACATGTAGTTCAAAGAACTGTACATACTGTTGTTTAGAAATGGTTCAAAGCAACCGTTCCAACTTGTGTAAATTCTCCTTCTTAGGCCCTCAATGAGCTTGGGCTTTCCCATTGTTTTGAGTATTGGTCAATACAATGAGTGCTGTCAAACAAATTTTTTTTTATGCTGGCAAAGACAAACAGTTGTAGTCGATTATGATCACTAACAAGAAGTTAATTGGCCCTGGTCTTGTCAAGTTAAAAGACATTGCAGAACCTCCAGCTCCACTTGTTAATTTAAGTGAGTGTCTGTATATATCTGAGCCTGTGTGTATATTGTAGTGATCTTATGTGGAATAAAAAAATTATGATATGATATAGCATCATCATAACTAGTTTCAAAATTGTAAATATAGTACATGAATGTAACACTAGTACATGAAAACACAATGGGTAAAACCTATGTGTTAATTCACAACAGGTGTATACTCTTCGGCATGTCACTGACAATTTCCATAACCACGGTGAATCAAGTTTCCTCACTGAGCTTTTTTTAACACTTGATGTGATCACAGTACAAAGGAAATTTCCAGTGCTGCATGTCGGTGTGTTGAATGAATGGCTTTGCTGTGTGTGCTGTGTAAACTCGACCTCCATCTGTGGTTCCCAAAACAGGTAGAGCGCAGATGGCAGTATTGCATCTGACCATGTTTTGACCCTGAAGATTAAAAAAAACAAAAAAACCCACACACAGTATCATAACTCCAGGAAATAAGAAAGCATTTCATTGTCCATGAAAGCCAAATTAATGGGCAGAGATTGATTTGTTTTGTGTTGCACTTTTCTTGGCCATCCAGATAAGGAGGCAGATGAGTGATTAGGTTGGCAAGCTGTTCAGCAGCTGCCCTCCAACTATCAAATCTAACAGTACATCATTATACAAGGATTGCTTTTACAAGAGTGACTCAAAGCCTTACATCCATTTTAGATTAGCTGATTAGATTACACTTCTTAGATGGTGACAGCCTCACTGATAGGATATTAATGTTAAGTTTAACTTCAGATCTGAATGACCTACAATAGCATGTCTTTGATCAGGTGACACACTATCTGCTTTAAAAAAAAAACATTAAAAAAAAACAGCTGTAAATTTAAGAATATGGTCTGACCACGAGCCTCTCCCCCCAGGCACTGTATTATGCATGTCCTTGCTGTGTCATCTCCCTGGCTTCAGGGAGGGACCTAGGTCCACAGAATGGCATGTCACTTCAGGTAGGCGCCGCTTGTAAGTCCAGACATATTACATCAGATGATCAGATCTCTTGTAGTTTCCACTCCAGATCAGATAAACCTGCATTTCACCTTTTACCTGGTGCCCTGAACCTGACATCCGTCTGCAATGTGTTTGTTTGAAAGAGGAAAAAAAACTTAGAACTAGTGATGTTGTGAATTCATTTAGACATCACGGCATCCCACGTTGAGTGCTTATCAGTACATAAATTATGCAACACGGAATACATGATGAAACTTTGATGTTAATGATTAAGAAGGTCTAGTTTGAGCACGCAAGGAGCAACCTCACCCTAGCTGGCCCAGATGGATGTCTTGGAGAACAGGTCTGTTTTTAGACTTGTGTAATAAGTTTAATTCTGATTGTGGCTGCAAAGTACAGACACTTTTTCTGGTGCATTTAGTCCATAATGGCTGAACAAACAGTGTTGCATTTACAAGACTAGCATTATCAGCTATCCAGGAGATAACGCTGGGTGTTTTTACTGGAGGAGACAATGGGAAAGGAGGGCTCGGATAGGGAACGGAGGACTGAAGGGTGTGCCTATATGAGACCATTTTGAACTTGGAAATGTCTGGGTTTCTTTACACCAGCATGATTAATCTCGCACACGCACATGCACACACACTGACACACACACAAAGAATAAGACATGGCCAATGGGAGTTTGTGGGAACATTTCTGAGACCAATAGGAACCTTCAGTTCAATTACATTCTTCAAAGGCTTGTTCCCTTGAGACACAAGGTATATGTTCTAAATAGGAAAACAAGAGATAGCTGCATAAACCTATATATTTATTTAAAATACCCCCGGGGTTTGTTCCAGACCCAGTAATGCAGTTTACAGTTGCTTGTGAATTGGTACATTGACATTCCAGTTCTTGTTCTCAGGCCCTCACGCTGGTCTCCACATGGCCATCCCCTGGGTCAGCCCCCTGCCACAGTGCAGCCATAATTGAATCCAGTTCAAGTTTTCTTACTTGAGGACTGAGAGAAAGTGACTGAAACGTCCTAAACTTTAATCTTATTTGGAACTGAGGAGATCTATACATAAAATCACAAAACATTACTTTAGATTTCACTGAGTTCAAAATCTGGTGAGGATTTTTTTTGGGGGGGTACATTTTCACTTATTTAAGTTAAATTATTACAAGGC
>VUQG01008182.1:42542-73593 GCA_015106755.1 Etia nguti | reverse complement strand
TTCTGGTAATCGTGGGCTCTGTGCTTGGGGGACTGCTGCTCATAGCCCTCATCCTTCTACCAGTAGTAGCTACCCAGTAAGTTTCTTACCAATTCATTTTCCCCCATAAATGTGAGAAAATGTTTTCCTCATTTTGAATTAGGCTTTATTGTAGATGCAAATGCATTTAAAATCAAGGGAATTTGTTCATGTCTGACAGACACTGACAGATACAGTAGTAAATTATAATGTTTTTTTCCTGCTGTGATTTCAGAAAATCAAACAAAAGCTTCAAGAAGCACAAAAGTGCAGAAATGGAAAAACCCTACACTAACCTGAGTTCTGCCTCACAACCAATGGCTAGCAACAAGTTTGGCCACAGCCAGGGAGTCTCATTTAATAGGTCAGCCAATGGCCATTCAGGTGTTCAGAATGCTGGGGTGCCCATGTTTCCACGAGCTGCCAACCCCACCAACAGCTGGGACAACAGGACCAACCTGGAGATGAATCCAAGCAACGGCCGACAAAACTTTGGACATATGAACAGTGGCTCGGTGAGTATGCCTCTGTGTGTCCAAAGAAGAGATACGCTCATCAGGCTTTTTGGTTTCTCAGTGTTTGGTGTTAAATTTACTCTTTCTTTTTTCCTCTGTAGCGGATATATGATGAACCATACCCTCAGGCTCGACCTCAGAGCAACCCTTATGCCCAGAGTCAACCCAAGATGAACCCCTATACTCAGAACCAAGGCCACAGCAACCCGCACTACACACACGATGATGGAAGACGCTATTAGTTGTATAAAATCAGAAAGGCTCACTATGCAATGACATTTTTGAAGGGTTATGTTTTTAAATTTGTTTTATAATTACTGTATGTAATGAATCTTATTGAATCTTATGTAACTGACTACAGTACAAGCTGTCATAAACCAATCTCATCTGATCGTGACTTCTTTATATCAAGTTGGAGACATGATTTCGGGGATTGATCTCATTTTTTATCTGTTTTGGTTAATTAAAGTATGAGTTATTGAAGAGTTGTCTATTGAAACTGAATGAGAAACCTGGACACTCATGTCCAAATATAATGCGATAATGTGAGCTCCTTAATATTGTTCCGTTGTCCGATTAATGCTTCATTTGTCTATGAATTCACAATTTCTTTTTTGTATGTAAATATGTAAAATTTTTGTAATGAAGTGAAATTTGATGTTTAATTCAGTTTTTGTGAATGAGAAGAGTTTCTTCTAATAAAATTATAAGAACCTGTGTGTAGGATATATTAGCATCAAGTTGTGAAGTTGCACACCTCACAACATGTGTGTGTGTGTGTGTGTCTGTGTGTGTGTGTGTGTCTGTGTGTGTGTGTGTGTGTGTGTGTGTGTGTGTGTGTAAAAAAGGAAACTCAAAGATGTAGCTTTCATGTCAAATCTGGTCGGTTCCATTCCCAACCAAGGCATCTGTATCCAGTAAGGGTCATTCCTAGGAACAGCAAAGATACTGCTCAGGATCCTCAAGCTCCAAGATTCAAGACTGTCCACAGTGGTGAAAGGGGAATTTATTTAAATTTTTATTCACACTGGTCCTTTAAAATATCTTACTGCTCTATCTATAAGTTGCAGATTGGATGATTTCCTGTTTTAGAGTATATATTTATTTTACCAGTTTTGTGTTGTATCTGTTTGTTATCACTCATATAATAAATGTAAGCATATCAGTCTTTAGTTTATTTTATACATTATATAGTAGCTAAATACACTAACCAGGTTTTGAAATAAAGGTGTGTTTTTCAATGATTCAGCTGAGAAGGCACATCTGACTCCTTTTATAGCATGGATGCTTTAGGAAGAGTTTAATAATTTTAATTCATATTTATTTAATTTACACACAGATAAAGCATAAGGGCACATGCAATCCTCCCACAAAATTCATCATCTATCGATGAGAATTCTATTTGTAGTTTGTGTTTGTTTTTTTTAACCACTGGAGGGCACCAGAGTTTTACTGACAAAAATTTTTGAAGCATCCATGCTACTCAGGAAGTAAAGAAGTGTCATGCTTTGTGCATCCACAGGATGTCAGCTTTCCTGTCCAGGTGTGTCGTCTGTTGATGATAAGAAGAAGAAGAAACACTTGTTTATCCAATATCCTGTAAATTCTGGGGTGGTTAGGATTATCCATGTTAATTCTCTCAACCACAGTTTCAAAAGTGTCCAGTTTGCAGCCAACCATAAAGTGTGTTGGTGTCACACACACCACTCACCATAACTGACTGATAGAAAATCTCCATAATTTTTGCTGCACATACTAAGGAATCTCTGCTTCCTGTGGAAATTGAGCCTCTTCCCTGTCTTGGTATCCGAGTTCAGCCTGTTGTTGATGTAGAAGCCCAGATACTTCTATTCCTCTACCACATCAACATCTTCATCCACCATGTATATGGGTCATGTCACCACTCTCTTCCTTTTGAAGATTATCTTATTCACACTCAAAAGAAGATAATTCCTCCCAGACCACTCTACAAAATCATCCGCTAGTGCTCTAGACTCCTCCTCCTGCCCATCTCTAATACATCCAACCACTGTAGAAACAGAATTAAATTCTGGAGCTGTGCTGAAAGTCTGAGGTGTTTAAAATGAACAGTACAACAAAAAACACTGTAATATAATTTACAATATAATTTATAACAGCAACATACAACAAAAGAAAACTAGTAACTTTATACACAGCAATGAGAAAACCAAATGACTTCCAACTTCAGAGACTAGAAACTAAGAAACATATAATTTGTGTTCCAGAAATTCAGAAACTGATGTTTCTATAGCTGGTAAATTCAGTTGATTGGAAATGATTTGGAAACATACATATAAGGTCACATAGTTGACAATGCAGATCAGAGCACAAACCAAGCCATTAAGTCCAAGGAATGGTATGCAGACCTCTGAGACAGAATTGTAGAGGCACAGATTTGGGGAAGGGTACAGAAAAAAAAAAAATTGCAGCATTGAAGTTCCCAGTGAGCACAGTTGCCATCATCATGTGTAAATGGAAGAAGTTTGGAACCCCCAGGATTGGCTGTCCAGCCAATCTAAATATTTCGGGTAGAAGGGCCTTAGTCAAGGACGTGACCAAGAACCCAGTGGTTCTTGGTCAGTTCTATTTGTGTAACATTATAAAAGCACACAAGTTAAGGCAAATCCTGAGAAGTCAGCTGAATGTGAAGAACAAAATCTGGGCAATCAACACCTGGCGGTGTTCAGATACCCTGCTAGGGTATCTGGTCAAAGGAGGAGATAGAAGCTCCTTGCCATGCACGGAGGTTTTCACCCTGAGAGTGTACACCAAGCAGAAGGAAGGAGACTGAGGACTAGAGAGTGTCAGAACTATGATCCAGAATGTAACAACAAACATCCATGAGTACATCATGAAGATCGCCACAACTGATGATGTGCTTAGTGAATATCTCAGTCAGCAGACCCGAGAAAAAACAGGAGCAAGAAGAGGAACTGTCATAGGACGTGTGTGTGTGTGTGTGTGTGTGTGTGTGTGTGTGTGTGTGTGTGTGTGTGTGTGTGTGTGTGTGTGTGTGGGGAGAGAGAAAGAGTTACATATAAATCCAAAATACTATATTATGTCAATTTCTGTTATTTTGTCTTTTTTGAGGGATGCGTCAATCTTAAATGTGGGATTGACTTAATTTAAACAATTTCACAGAAAATTTTTCTCACAGACTTCTCACTCATGCAGCATTTGTCATTAGGCTTTAAAGCCTTAGTTTCATTTATTCTAGAAGAACATTGATCATTTTATATTTCTCCTGCAAGGAGATACCCATTTGTGCAATAAAACAATTGAGCAGAATTGCTTTGACAAGGTCATACACTGTAGTAATAAAGTGCATAAAAGAAGTCGGCAGAAGCCAGCAGAAGCTGTCAGAAAATGTGATAATGTTTCAGTGATGTGGCACTAATCTGACATCAAGGCTGCATCTTTGAGTTATTGTTGTTTGTATGTGCTGGAGGGGAGGGGGATTCAGGGGCATGTGATACCCATCTGTGTGAAAAATTTTTACAGAAGCTTTTTTTGACTGTGCGCAAATTGCAGACAATATTTAATAGTGTAAATTTTGCAAAAGGTACTACAAGTAACTGTCAAAATGCAACAGCATTAACTATGATTAATACTGTTGCATGCTGTATGATTACTACTCATGCAAGTCACAATTTTTTTTATATACACTTATAGACACTTTACTAAGTAGATCTTGGTAGTACTAAGCTGAACCCCCTTTTCCTTCATTCTTTGTGGCATACACTACTGGTCAAAAGTTTTAGAACACCCCGAATTTTCCAGTTATTTATTGCAATTCAAGTTGTTCTCAAGTCCAGTGGAAATAATACAAAGGTAAGTGGTGAACTGCCAGAGGTTAAAAAAACGGTAAGGTTACCCAAAACTGAAAAATAATGTACATTTGAAAATTATACAAAAAGGCCTTTTTCAGGAAACACAAAATGGGTTAACAATTTAAAGCTGTTCTGCACCAATGGAGGTTGATCAAGCCTTGAAAGCTGGTGCTACTAACTCCTACAGTTGTTCCAGATTTTCTGGATTACTTACAACACCCTCTGCCTGCATCAAAGCAGTGTTTGAACACACTGTGGTAGCATACCCTTGTGAGCATCAGTTGAACAGTATTGTACTGCAGAAAGTAGTGTGTTGCTAAAAAAAATGGTGAGAAAACATTTTCCTTCACCACCAAAAGGCACTCAGAAACTGGGGCAAACTCTGACAAGAAGAGGTCTGGCAGACCCAAAGCCACTACTGAATCAGAGGACAAGTTTCTGAGAGTTAACAGCTTGCGTGATAGGTGGCTCACAGGACAACAGCTTCAAGCACAGCTTAATAGTGGTCGTAGTAAGCAAGTCTCAGTTTCAACTGTGAAGAGAAGACTCCGAGCTGCAGGTTTGAGAGGACAAGTTACAGCAAGAAAGCCATTGCTTAGACATCAGAATAAGAAAAGGACTAATAAAGATGGGAATAAGGTACTAGGGACTGATGAATCAAAATTCGAAATCTCCAGTTCATCACGCAGGATCTTTGTACACCTTTGAGTAGGCAAAAGGATGTTTCCACAGTGTGTGGCATCAACTGTCAAACATGGAGGAGGAAGTGTGATGGTTTGGAGCTGTTTTGGTGGATTCAGGGTCAGTGAACTGTACAGAGCAAGAGGCACACTGAACCAAAATGGCTAAAACAGCATTCTTCAGCGCCATGCAATACCCTCTGGTATGTGCCTAGTTGGTCAAGGGTTCATCCAAAAGCAAGACAGTGATCCAAAACATAAGTCCAAGCTATGCCAGAACTACGTCAGGAAAAAAGAACAACATGGTAAGCTTGAAAACATGGAGTGGCCAGCACAGTCTCCAGACTGAAACCCCATCAAGCTGGTTTGGGATTAACTGGACAGAAGAGTGAAAGCAAAGCAACCTACAAGTGCCACACATTTATGGGAACATTTGCAACAGATATGGGAAGAACTTTCTGAAGAATATTTGATTTCTATTGCAGAAAGAATGCGTCTGCTGTGTTCAGCTGTTATATCTGCCAAAGGTGGCTACTTTGATGAGTCAAAAGTTTAGAATACCTTTTGGTCTATGAATTAATTCCATGATTTCTTTTTTTTTTTTTTTAGCTCCAACTGCTTATTTGTACTATGCTTTCATTTCAGAGTGCAATGAGACATTAAACTGCATAATTTTCAATAAAAAAAAAACATGAACAATTAGGGTGGTCCTAAACTTTTGACCAGTAGTGTAGATTCAACAGGGTGCTGGAAAAATCCCTCAGAGATTTTGGTCCATATTGACATGATGGCATCACACAGTTGCTGCAGATTTGATGATTTCACATCCATGATGTGTGTCTCCCATTCCACCACATCCCAAACATGATCTATTGGACTGAGCTCTGGTGACTGTGCAGCCCATTTGAGTCATGTTCAAGAAACCAGTTTGAGATGATCTGAGCTCCATGAGGTGGTGCATCATCCTGCTAAAAGCAGCCATCAATAGATGGGTACACTAAGGTCATAAAGGTAGAATGGATCCATGTTTTCATGTTGTTTATGCAAAATTCTTACCCTACCATCTAAATGTAAAATGGCCTGTATTTGTATAGCACTTTACTTGGTCCCTAAGGACCCCAAAGTGCTTTACACTACATTCAGTCATCCACCCATTCACACACTGGTGATGGCAAGCTACATTGTAGCCACAGCTGCCTTGGGGCGCACTGACAGAGGCGAGGCTGCCAGGCACTGGCGCCACCAGGCCCTCTGACCACCACCAGTAGGCAACAGGTGAAGTGTCTTGCCAAAGGACACAACGACCGAGACTGTCGAAGCCGGGGCTCAAACTGGCAACCTTCCGATTACAAGACGAACTGCCAACTCTTGAGCCACGATTGCCCCACGATGTCACAACAGAAGTCAAGGTTGATCAGACAATGTTTATTTTCCTGCTCCAAGCTGACTGGAGTGGCACCCGGTGTGGTGTTCTGCTCCAAAAGCCAACGTGGTTTAAGGTACAGTTGAAGTTACTTTTACCTTCCTATCAGCTCAAAGCAGTCTGGTCATTCTCCTCTGACATCAGTAAGACATTTATACCCAGAGAACTGCTGCTCACTGGATATTTTCTCTTTTTTAGATCTTTGTAAAAAAAAAAAAAATAATAATAATAATGATAATAAAAATCCCAGTAGATCAGCAGTTTCTGAAATACTCAGATCAACCTGCTTGGCAGCATCAACCATGCCACAATCAAAGTCATTACATTTCCAACAAAATTTAAAATTTACAAATTCCTGATGTTTTATACAGAAATAAAGTAATAACTACTTTCAGCTACTTAAAAGGATCCAGTAATCCATGCTTCAACTTAGTCAACCTTTTTTTATATAATCTTACACAAATATGACTAGTTACTTTTTCTTGCTGATGTAGACAACATTCCAACAATTAAAAGTTAATCTTAGATGAAGTTTATGTAAAACAGCTGGCCATAAAAAGCTGTATATCTCCATCTCAGATCACTGCTTCACTGGTTGGTCTGAGCCATACATCTCCTACCTCAAGTCATTCTCTTTTTGGGTTTGGGAGAGTGAGGGCACAGATTTAACATGAGCGTACATACTTTGTCGAACTAACGCTAGACCTGAGGAAGACAAGATCACTCCAAAAGAAAATAGAGCTTTAAATTATGGACCTTAAAGGTCTTCATCTTCTAATTCTTTTGCTGCTGTTCCAGGGAATTAAACTTGTTCAAGGTAGGTGTACACTCTTCATTTCAAGAAAGCACACTTTTAGGTAAATAATACACTGGTAGTGAAATAAAAGGGGGAAAACTTGATGTTTTTGTACGATACCAGTGATTTCTTTTCACCAAAATGTAGAATTTCTGTAAGTGATTCAAGTTCTAAAATCCAAAACAAGTTAATACTGTTAACCACTAGCTAAAATAAAAGCTATAATTTGATGTAAAAATCTCAGTTAACTGAACTTAAACAAAAAGTAAATTTCTAAAAACCTTAAAACATGTTGTGTACTTACAAAACTATAATAATATATGGAAAAGAAAACTACTGTGTGTTTTTGGTTTAAATTTTTAGCAGTTTGGTCTAATTCAGTCTAATAACTTCAGTTCCTATTTATTTACAAATCACCAAATCACAACAGTTGCCTCAAGGTGCTTATATCATGAGATAAAGACCTTACAATAATACAAAGACAACAGAAGAAACTCACAACAATGGGGATGTGGCAGAATCCTATCACCCCCTTATGAGCAAGAACTTTGGTGTTGTTGGGAAGGCAAAACTCCCTTTCAACAGGAGGAAACCTCTGGGAGACCCAGGCTCAGGGAAGGATGGCCATCTGCCGCAACCTGTTGGGGTGAGGGGAAGAAGAGAGCAACAGATTAATAATAACTAATAGTTAAATGCAGAGAGGTGTATAAACACACAGTGAGTGAAAAAGGTGACTGAAGAAGAAACAGTGCATCATGGGAAGCCCCGAGCAGCCTACAGCTATTGCAGCACAACTAAGGAATTCAGAGTCACCTGATCCAGCCTTAACTATATAGTTTTATCAAACTTAAGTAAGCTTGTAGTCTAAGAGTGAAGTGCTCTAACGGGGTGATCCAATAAATTTTAACATTTTTAAAACAACAACAGAGCAAACCCATTCTTAACTAAAACCAAACTACAATCAAAACTAAATGATGAAACACAAATTTCATTTAAAAAACAAAGCAGAATTAAAATAGCTAGCTTTTCTGCTAAATAAACAGATCCAATTAACGTTGTGCTAAATTAAACCTCAATAATGAGTTTAAAATGACGGTCTCATATTCTCCTAGGTCATAAGTTCGAGCACTGAGGTGTTAATTAGCTACCTTTAAAACGCCGACTCACATGTTTAAAGTTCAGAAGCTGCACACAGAGGAAGTAGCTCTCATAAACATAGTAACTCATTTGTGAAGAAAACTATAAATGTTAATCTTACTTAAGAAACGTGGACTTTAAGCAATTAAATATCAGTTAACTGCCTGATGTCCATGTATTTTTTTATATGTATATTTTGTAAATGATTTCTAACCAAATCTGTGCATGTGAAGCACACATGCTGGCCATTAAAAAAAACGAAGAAAAAAAAAACAGACTTTGTCTCTCTACAGGAAGTTGTGGAAGTGATCAGTTTCAGTGCACCAATGGGCAATGCATCGACATAAGCTGGAGGTGTGACGGAACGAAAGATTGCGCAGATGATTCAGATGAGCTGAACTGTCGTAAGCATAGCAAACAATCACAGAAAATAAATCCTTATAAAAAGTCAGACACAAGTTGGTAATTGTGCTCTCGTTAATGTAACACAAATAAAACAAAGAGAAGAAATGTGAAGCCAAGCATAAACTGTATGACTTACATTTTTTTGTAACCTAAACAACTGTTTTGCTGATTTGTGGCAGCACCTCCATCGTGCACCTCACAGGAATTTAAATGTGTGACAAGTGGTGAATGCATCCCATCAGGATTTGTCTGCGATGGGGAGGAGGACTGCATCGACGGCTCAGATGAGCAAAGAGCCTGCGGTATGCAGAATGAATGCTTGAATGTGGTGTCAAAGAACAAAGAAATGAACAAACACTTTTGTTTGTCTTGAAAACTCACATAATCACAAAACACAAAAATGTCTGCTTGTAATGAAGTAATGAAGAGTCAAACTAGGTGGCCTCTAAAGGTATTGTTCATAATTTCAAAAGGAGCAGAAACTATACAAAATGAATAAAAGTTAACCCTGTAAATGATCTGTAAAAGAAGCTGTCTGACCTCACCAAGCATTATAAGTATCTAATTTTAAAACTTAGGTCTTCCAATATTCATGATTTTAAAGTTAACACTGTGTTTTTCATAACACAAAACAGTTTTAACAGACAATCTACCTTATGAACTATTTCTTTTGTAAAGTCTGTATTTGGATTTCAGTGTGGTAAAGACTTACTGAACCAAAAAGAAATAATATAATCACATTACACTCCTTGTAAGAAGCCTAATTCTCCCACAAAGTGACTTTTTGAAACGAGCCCAGCTTCATGTTTTTGGTTCAGGTGGACGGACCTGCAGCCCAAACCAGTTCACCTGCCGGGAGGGCCAGTGCATCCCCAGCAAGTACAGATGTGACCACGTAAAGGACTGCGTGGACAACTCTGATGAGAATAACTGCAGTAAGAGTTTTAGATCTAGATGTAATGGGACATGGTAACTTTACTAGATGATATTATTCCAGTTCTAATGGAGGAACTACTTGTTGTTTGCAGACTATCCCCAATGCCCTGAGAAGACCTGTGCCAACGGGGCCTGTTACAACAACTCACAGCACTGCAATGGGCTAGACGACTGCAGAGATGGTTCTGATGAATTCAACTGCAGTGAGTATATAAAGTTTTTACTCTTCTTGTTTTCAACTGGAATTTGCTTTCTGGGATTTCCTTACCTGGATAATTAAGCATGCATCAAGACATGTATACAAAATCATACTCTTATCATATGGTTTGGTATATGAAAATAAGTTGTAGCCCTTAAAAAAGCCGTTGTAGACATCTATGCTTTGTTAATAGAAATGTCATTGTTGTTTCTTTTGTACGAAAGCTTATTTTCCACCAAAGAAGGGAAAAAAGATTTGAGTTATATATTTCAAAATTAGAAGTTATGTCTGGGTAAGTCAGACTTTCAACATACCGAACTCAAAATTTCCAACTACTTTGTCGATCGAAATTTTGCGATCTTGAACTTGAACTTTTTAAAATACACAGCTTGAAATTCTTAGTTATTGAGTTAGTGAGTCATAATTTTAGGATACCAATCTGAAATTTGAACTCACCAATGGGAGAAAAACATTTTTCAGTTGTGGAAACTAGCTTCCATTGTCTTGTCTGCATCTTTAAAATTAAGCACTTTTCTTACCTACCTTACCTTTACTTACCTAAAAGTGCCGAGCACAGCTAAGTCAAAATTTCAAGTTACATTTCTCAAAGATTTGACTCAATAAATATCTCAAAACTTCAAGTTAATTGTGAGCAAGTCAAACTTTCAACATACTTAACTCAAAATTTCAAGATACTTGAGATACCAACCTGATATTGGGCCTCATGGATGGCAAAAAACAATTCTTCAGTAGCAGAAACAGGCTTCTGTAGTCTCTTCTGTGTCTAATTTAACTAAAATTCTAATAAATTCACGTATATTTATACTTTTTCTATTAATTATATTTGTAAAATATGCTATTACTTACATTTTATTAGTGTTCTCTTGTTGTATAAAAATAACAAAAAGCCATTTCCAGACGCCATATTTGTTTGGCCTCTAATGGTAGGTCCTGCATGGGGTGTTAAGATGATGCATTAAATGATGTTATGCAGCAACATTGCAGAATGTTTTTCATCCCAGTTGCTTAAAGAACATATTCACAAAATGGTTGTTGTGTTTTAAAGCAACCAAAAAGTTTTTAAAGTTCATTTTTATTATTTTTATATAATATATCTCGATAGCTATGCTTAACTCCTAATTAGCCAGTTTTATTCTGCATAATGGCTATGAAGTATTTTACTTTTATTTTGTTTACAGGTAATGATAGCCTAGCTATGCATTATTATAGTTTAGCAGTCTATGGTGGCAGAGAGCAGTAAAGCCTCAACCTTTGTACCTCTGGATCTTTATCAGTCTGGACTCCTCGTGATTTTGATGAACCCAAATTGAGACCTATTCACTTGTTACTTTAGTTTTGTGAGTCATAACTCATTTTAATAATTAACATATTGCTGGACCTCTTGTAAATCCAGTCTCTGTTTTATTTTCAGCAACTCAGCATTGCCCCATCCACCAGTTCCAATGTGCAAATGGCTTCTGTATCCCGATGTCATTTGTGTGTGACCACCGGGATGACTGTGGGGATGACAGTGATGAGCAAAACTGTGGTAAGGGTGAATGAGATTGAACACACACACTGGCTAATTATGAGGCTCTTTTACTTTATAAATTATGCTCAGTAAGCACACGCTGCCATTTAACTTACTGGTTGTTTAGATTACCAGAGCTGCAGTGGCAGCCAGTTCACTTGCGCCAGTGGCCGTTGCATTCCTCAGCAGTGGGTGTGTGACAAGTTCAATGACTGTGGGGACTACAGTGACGAGAGAGGATGTGGTGAGAAAACTTGACTGATTTACTGATATGTGACATTGTTTATGACTTTCAATAAAAGGATTTTAGAGAAAGGTCACGAAAAATGTCAAGATTAGTTTAACTATAAGAAGTATTAGAAGGTTCACTGAGTTTTGAAATCACTCTTCAAGAGTTAAAGCCCAAATTATACCATAATAACAAATCAAAAAAGATTTTTTTCCTCAAAACAACATGAGAAAATGTTTGCATATTTTTAACATAATTATACGTCTTTTAATGTTTTTTAGATAGTAACTCCCGAGACTGTTACCCCGGTGAGTGGGGATGCCCAGGCTCGACCATGTGCATACCAGTGGGAAACGTGTGTGATGACAAGCCTGACTGTCCTGGAGGCACAGATGAGACCAACACCACTGCACAGCAAACCTGCGGTAAGCCTCACGTGTACGAGTCCTGCACTAAGAAGTCTACCATTTATGATCACACCATGTCACACCCGCCTTTATAATGTAAAAAAAAAAAAAAAAAATGAGATGAGATGAATCTGAAGGAACTGAAGTGATCAAGATCTTGTCGAGTGTAGAATGTCTCACGTTTTTAGAACTGTGATTTGGTAAATTTGGGCGTAAGTGCTTTAGATATAGTGTCAAGTAATCACAAATGTTTACCAGATGTCAGCTGCTCAGACACTATAATCATCACTTTTGCATTCTTTATCACTTCCTTCACGCACACTTGGTTTAATATTAACTTTTTGCAGGTCATTTTCATGCCTATAAAGCTCATTATGATATGATAATGTCCTGGCACGCAGGCTTCTTAGAATATGATTAATTTAAAACTTTTAACCGTAGTCAACATTTGTCCATGATGTTAATTTGTGTGATGTTTACTCACAGGCGTGGAACAGTGCTCAGCCTTGAGCTGTGAGTTCTACTGCCACCCATCTCCTCAGGGTGGTGCATGCTACTGCCCTGATGGCTTCATTGTAGCCAATGACAGTCGGTCGTGTGTAGGTGAGTGCTTTTTATGTTTGTTTTTTTTCCCTAAAAATATAATCTCTGTGTGTGGCAGTGTTAAAAATGGAATCAGACACCGACAGCACACACAGTTTTAGGTACTTGTGTTTTGTGTCCTGTCTGGATAAAGCACAGAGCTCTGAGGAAGCATAAACTGTGTAATTTTCAGTGTGTTCTAGCTGCAAATCATTTGTATAGACCCTTACTATGATGTCCCTCACATTATACATCCAAAACATGGCTGTTTGTTCTATTTCCCAGACTATAATGACTGTCAGATCTGGGGCATCTGTGACCAGCTGTGTGAGGATCGCCCTGGCACACACCACTGCAGCTGTGCTGATGGATACGTCTTGGAGCAAGGTCATGTTTGCAGAGCCAATGTGTCAGGTACAGAGAGTGCGCACGTGTCATGGTACTTGTGTTTAATTTTGGTGTTTAAAAGATCAGACTGAAATGATTAAAAAAATATATTATTGTTCACAGTCCAGCTGAGTGAGAATGATCTTCAAATATCATTCTTTTCCCCTTATTTTGTTTGCAATTCTATCAAATGTCAAATTTTCTAGTGTCTGTTATTTGTGTTTTTCAGCTGGGCTGCCACAGCTTATTTTCACCAATGGGGGTGATGTGATGATGGCCGATCTACACGGGCGCATTGTCAGGATTCTGGTGCCATCCCAGGGCAAAGGTTTAGCAGTGGCAGTCGACTACAGCTGGCACAGTGACAAAGTCTTCTGGAGTGATACTTATACCAAAAAAGTCTGTTTGACTTTAATGTCTGATGAAGTTCTTGATTATGTTTTATTGTTATTTTTTTTATACAATAAACATTAATCCAAAATTTTGACATTCTTTTGCCAGGTTTATTCCGCCAACCTTTACGGAGGAGACATTAAGGCAATTCTGACTAATTCGGTTCACAGCGTCCAGAATATTGCAGTTGATTGGATCAACCTCAAACTTTACGTACTGGAGGCCAGGGTGGAGCGCATTGATGTGTGTGACTTTGATGGAGGAAACCGAGTGACACTGGTGGCTGAAAACCTGCGGACTCCTCATGGCCTCGCCCTGGACCCAACAGTAGGGTGAGTTTAAATAAATGACATGCAGTTTTATAATAATTAAAACATTAAAATAGGAGTTTAGGTTTGAGCATCTGTTTTTGAATTACTGGCATTTTTTTCATCTACAAATTCAATGTAAAAAAAGAAAAAGTTTTATGAACATAATTTTGTGAGTTAAAGATAATTTGAGTGTAAAAGATTGGACAGTGATGATTCTGTCAATGTAAGAGTCTTTGAGTTTGCCTGGATTTAGCTCATGTTTTTTGGGGGGGGTTGCAGCTACATGTTCTTCACAGACATGGGTGATAATAATGTGCAGTCTAAGCTCGAACGTGCCTTCATGGATGGCAGCAATCGTTTTGAGCTGGTAAAGAGCAGGCTCGGCACGCCGACAGGAATTACCCTTGATATCATCACCCAGAGGGTCTACTGGTCTGACAGCCACTTTGACACAGTGGAGACTGTCACATACAGTGGTTTGGACAGGTAAAGGTTGCATTAGAAATAAGTTGTTGACATCCTTCTGTTGTATCTTCCTTGATGTTCTTCTAAGGCGTGCTTGTTTCACATAGAAAATTAGTCCTCAATGGTGGAACACAGTCGCCGCATCCTTTTGGAATTACTTTGTTTGAAAACCACGTATTCTTCACTGACTGGAGCAAGATGGGTGTGATCAGATCAAATCGCTTCAATGGCAGCAACCCAACCCTCCTCTATCGTGCGGCAAACCGGCCAGGCCATGTTGTCGTCTCACACCCTCTCATGCAGCCTCTGGGTAAGGAGTTTCATTCACAGTGAACACCCAGTTTGGGATAACAACTTTAAAAATGTCTGCTTTCCCTTGAATATAATGTAACAAGATGCCTCTTAATTTATGGTACTTTAAAGAAAAATACAATATTAAAAATATATTTCTCCAGATATCATGAACCGCTTACTGCTTACTAAAAAAAAATCTACCAACTGCATTGTGAACAAATTTTTCTCTTAACACAAAAAGAAACTTCTGTGTTGTCTATAAGAGCTACATACTACACTGAGTGACGTCATAAAATGATGACATATGTCCTCTTAATGCAGTGAAGAACCCTTGTGGGAGAAACAATGGTGGCTGTGAGCAAATTTGTGTCTTAAGTCACCGCACTGACAATGATGGTTTGGGCTTCCGCTGTAAGTGTCGCCATGGTTTTGACCTGCATTCGGACCTTCGGACCTGCTTCAGTGAGTTTATCTACATTTGTAAAATGACCTTACCCTTCTGTTACTTAGTTCACAGCATTTTATATATATTTTTCTGTTCAGGGTAAAAGAAATTGTTAATGAAATGTATAATAATGTGCAGGCAATTTAAAAATTGCAATCATTTCTTGTAAGCTAAAGGTGGGAATTTTAGGGGTTTATTAATATATCATTTAAACAGCATGATTATGTGGTATAAGCCTTGGTACTCACTTTTTGTGCAGAGGTGAAGGACTTTTTGCTGCTGGCCTCCTCGCTGGCGGTGCGGGGAATCCCACTGAATCTGTCCACACAGGAGGACATCACTCTGCCCCTCACAGGGCTCGGGGCATCTTTTTCAGGCTCTGCAGTGGAGTTTGATGGCAATGAGGGGGCTGTTTTCTACAACGACATGTCCAAACGTCTCATCTATAAGTCGAACCTCAATGGCACTGGTGAGTTTTTGATAGACTAGCAGTAAAAAAAAAGTGGCACTAAAGGGCGCTGAGATTTATAACTTAACATTTGATATAGTTACAGTGTTTAATCACAACAATCTCACCTAACTTTATTATATTAATGCAATCTCAGTTCAGCAGATTTTGACAGGCTACAGAGTGGGGATGGTTGACGCCATGGCATATGACTGGACCTCAAAAGTTTTGTTTTGGACCACAAGCACCTACAAGTCAGTGGGAGCCTTCAGAGTCACAGACAAGTCCAGACGAGACATTGTGACGGGATTAGGGAACCCAAAGGGAATTGCAGTGCATCCTAGTGCTGGGTGAGTTATCATATTTACCACAAATAACTCCTGAAAGATACTTTGCCTGAGCAGGTTTCAGTTTGTAGAGATAGGAAGGAAATTAAACACAATAAATGTAATCAATATTATTTATTCAGCATTTTTCTGATCATAGAAAAATGCTGTCCATTCAAATCACTTTTACTATATTCAATACTCTACACTACTACTTCCTAAACCACAGCCATCACATGGGCCTCCACCCTTTGTATTCAGGATAAAAATTGTCATTATTCACTGTAATCTACTGCGTTACTTCAGCAAACATTTCTCCACAGCTACTTGTTCTGGTCTGACTGGTATCGTCCAGCAGTAATAATGAGAGGCTTCACTGATGGCAGCAATGCTGTTCCTCTGGTAAACACAACACTGGGATGGCCATTTGGGCTTGCTGTTGACTATATGTAAGTATAGTGGTCAACTATGTGATTCATGGGAATACCTGCTTGGCTCCATTTAAGGAATAATATATAGTATATAGTGTACACCTTGACTACAGTGCTTCTATGTGGATTTCTCTTTGACAGGAATGACAGGCTGTACTGGGTCGATACCCTCCTTGATCAGATTGGCCGCATTGATATTGAGGGAAGTGACAGACAGACATTTACCAACATTGGCCAGATCACTCAGCCCTACTCTTTGACAGTTTATAAAGGTTAATTCACCTGTACACTCATTCAGAATATTGCACAAAACACAAACACACCATACTCACCATGAGCAAGCTCTTAAGGAAACTAAGTTAGCCTTATTATTGTTGTTTGATTAGCTTCTGGCTTTTGTTTGATTAGCTTCTGGGGTAGCTGTAGCTCAGGTGGCAGAGCAGGTCAGTCACTAACTAAAAGGTCGGTGGTTCGATCCCAGGCTGCATGCCAAATATTCTTGGGCAAGATACTAACCCCATGTTTGCCTACTGGTGGTGGTCAGAGGGCCCAGTGGCGCCAGTGTCCGGCAGCCTCGCCTCTGTCAGTGCGCCCCAGGGCAACTGTGGCTACAATGTAGCTTGCCATCACCAATGTGTGAATGACTGAATGTAGTGTAAAGCCCTTTGGGGTCCTTAGGGACTAAGTAAAGTGCTATACAAATACAGGCCATTTACCATGCCATTTTACAGTATGCATCTATTCGATATTCCCCACTTCAAAAAATATGGAATTGGTAAATGGAGTAGAACTTACATAGCACCTTTCTACTCAATTTAGCATTTAAAGTGCTTTCTACTGCTTGTCTCACTTACACAATCAAACAGTGCTTTTATCTATGCCCAAGAGCACATACATTTCCACTCCAATGGATGCATCGGGGCAAATCAGGATTCAGTTTCTTGCTCAAGGATACTTTGACACATAGCTGGAGGATACAGGGACTGATTGATCCACTGACCTTGCGATTGGTAGATGACCCACTCTACCAGCTTGTAACAACCACCAAATCACATTAATAACATTTAATAGGCCATTTATTTTGCTTGTCTTTTAGTTACATATACAACTGCTTGTAACACAGCAATATCTATCTTGTAGACTACCTGTATGTGTCTGATACAAGGACCAGTGCTATATTCGAGATGAGGAAGAGGGACGGAGGTGGGAACATTATGGTCAGACAAGGAATCACCGGCATCATGAATATCAAGGCCTATACAGCTGACCTCCACAGCAGTAAGTTTATCCAAAGAAAGACACTGGATTCTGAAAGGTGGTTAGAGGTCCAGTTTAGTGCTTTAGGACCAGGACTTTGGATTTTTGAGTGGCGGTAGGAAGTAAATGATCTCCATATTGCGGAATAATGAAGGAATTCTGGGACAAGACATTACATGAGCAGTGATAAAGCAATCCAGAACCCTATTGACTTCTTTGTGATCTTTCTGACAGCCTTCAACAGCCGATGTAACATGCTGCCAAATGGACACTGCAGCCACTTCTGTTTTCCAACTCCCTCCTATGGTCGAGTGTGTGGCTGTCCATACGGGATGAAACTTCAATCAAATCAGAGGGACTGCATCAAGGACGATTCCGTTCCGCCACCTGACAACATCTGCGGCGACTACTCTTTTGAGTGCGACGAAGGACGTTGCAGACCCAACTCTGACCGCTGTGATGGGATTGTTGACTGCATAGATCAGACTGATGAGGCCAACTGCACAGATTCAGGTGAATGAAAAAGAAAAATGCATATGCGTCTTAGTGTATGAAGATATTTTCTAAGTAATCCAACTGATCGCCTCATTTATCTTTATCAGGAGTGACCTGCTCTCCATACGCCTTCACCTGCAACAACAAGCACTGCATCTATGCCAGTTGGCGCTGTGATGGCATGGACGACTGCGGAGATGGCTCGGATGAAATTAACTGTCCTACTCGTGTCCCTACCAGCTGTTCATCTGGCTACTTCACCTGCAACAACCACAGATGTATCTCCGCAATATGGGTGTGCGACGGTGAAAATGACTGTGGGGATGGCTCTGATGAGCACAACTGCAGTAAGCACAGATTTCACAAGTCTCCTTGAATTGCTGCACATACAGCTATTATGTTAGATATTAACATACATGTTTAAAAAAAATCAGTAAATGAGCTATGTTTGTGATTGTCAGATTCAACCATCACCACATGCCCTCCAAACTACTTCTTGTGTCCCGATCATCGTTGCATCAGTAGCTTCTATGTTTGTGATGGAGACCAAGACTGCTTGGATGGATCTGATGAGAAAGACTGTGGTATGTATCTGGAAAATCATCCATGTTTTAGAATTTTTTTTAGATCTCTGGAGCAACATCATATATTAAAAGCAACTAGTTTGGTGGCAGCAAGCCAGTAATTGTTGTCGGCATATTGAACATATGTTTGCTGTTGTGCAGTAAAAGTTTACTCATCTTTTCTTTGTTTTCTGTCTCCTTTGTGCTTTAAGAGTTTTCCTGTTCCTCCTTTGAGTTTGCCTGTGCCAGTGGGGACCAGTGTGTCTATTCGAGTTATCGGTGTGATGGAGTGTTTGACTGCAGGGATCATTCTGATGAACAAGGCTGCCGTATGTTACCTGCACACAATAATGTTTTGTATATTACAGATAGGTAGTTCCACTCTCTGCTCAAATTTATCAGAGAAAGTCACGGAAGTTTTATTTATTTATTTATTTTCTCTGACACCTCCAGCCACCCGAGGTCCAGGCCTCTGCCACGATGATGAGTTTCAGTGCCAGAGCGACGGTTTCTGCGTACCAGATGAGTGGGAGTGTGACGGTCACTCGGATTGCGAGGATGGGTCTGATGAACACAACTCCTGCCCACCTGTCACCTGCAGTTCCAACTACTTCCAATGCGCCAACAAGATATGCATCCCAATGAGCTGGATGTGTGATGGCGACAATGACTGCCGGGACATGAGTGATGAACTGAACTGCCCTACCCCTCCGTTTACTTGCCCCTCCGGACAGTGGCTGTGCCCCATCAGCGAGGTGTGCATCGACCAGGACAAGGTGTGTGACGGCCAAAGGGACTGTCCCAATGGAGCAGATGAGTCACCTATCTGCAGTGAGTTGAATGCATTGTGTATAACATTTAAATCTCTATATGGAAATAAAAAGAAAAGAAATTAAGGATAGCTAAACTGCTTTATATTTCTTAAAAACTGATATAAGTAAGACAAAAAGACAAATGTAGTAGAATTTAAGCCACAAATACATTATATTACTAATACATTATATTACTAACTCCTGTAGATGAAGATGACTGTTCACTCAGCAACGGGGGCTGCAGCGATGGTTGCATTCAAGGACCATTTGGGGCTGAGTGCACCTGTCCACCAGGATATCAGCTCCTCAATGACTCAAAGACCTGCGATGACATCAACGAGTGTCTGATTCCTGGTTTCTGCAGCCAGCAGTGCTACAATGAGAGAGGAAGCTTCAGGTGCCACTGTTCTGATGGTTACCTCCTAGAGCCTGATGGACGGACCTGCAAAGCTACGAGTAAGCAACAAGCAATACAATACAGGAACTGTGTAACTTGTATAAAGATAGTACAGGTCTTTCAGTGACCAACAAGCTCTTTTTCTATCTTTAGACCCAAGTGCAGCTGTACTTTTACTTGCCAAACGTAGCCAGATCATTGCCAACCGAGTCAACATAAGACCACCCCTGATGAGTCCAGTGATCACCGGTTTAAGCATTGTGACTGTAGACTTTGACAGTGTCACTTCCAAAATCTACTGGGCTGATACCACAGAGAAAAAGATATGGAGTGCCTACCAGAACGGCACTGACAAACAAGCGGTAAGGCAAATGGTCACATGTAACAACAGAGTTTCTTGCTTTATAATCTGAAAATTTAAATGAACTGTTTAATTTTGTGAGTGCTCAATATGTCCCTGTTGTTTTAGGTGTTCTCGTCTGGTCTGATGGTAACGGAGAGTATTGCTGTGGACTGGGTTGGTCGGAATCTGTATTGGACAGACTCTGTCATGGAGAACATTGAGGTGTCCACTCTGGATGGTCGCTTTCGCAAGGTCCTCTTGAGTAAAAATATTACCAACCCCCGTGGATTGGCTTTGGACCCCCGTAACCAGTAAGTACACTCAAGTTACATGGATTTTATGCTGGTATTACATTATTTAATTTAATAGTTAATGCCAAAGAACCTTTATAAATACATTTTCACCCTTTTGTACCATACTCAAGGAGTAATAAATCTTTGACCTCTCTGTCTTTCTCATTCATGCCAGTACCAACCTGATGTTCTGGTCAGACTGGGGCCAGAACCCCAGGATTGAGCAGGCCAGCATGGATGGAACCATGAGAAAAGTCATTGTCAGCACTAAGATCTACTGGCCCAATGGCTTGGCCCTGGACTACACCACACACAGAGTCTACTTTGCAGACGCCTATCTCAGATATATTGACTACTGTGACTATGATGGAAACAACCGATATCAGGTTATGGCAAGTGACGTGGTAAGTTTAGTTTTTCATTATAAACAGGAAATATTTACTACCTGTTTAAAGTTTATACCCTTTTAATCTTTTTTAAACACAGTTCAGAGAACTGAGGCACTATGGTGTCACTCCTTAGCACATGCACTAAAGCCAGGGGTGTTATCATGTCTGTTATTGGAGGATACTGCCATAAACCATTCAAATACAATGAGTGTTACATTTAAAATATAATCATTGTTCACAATAAGTTTTTATCCTTTGTGTGTCTAATACCAGGTTCTCCAGCACCCATATGGTATGACCATCTTTGAAGACACCATATACTGGTCAGAGCATTATACCAGCAAAGTGATGAGTACCAACAAGTTCCATGGTGGCAACATCACTACTCACATGAACAATGTCTACCAGCCCATGGGCATTGTGATGGCTCATCCCATCAAACAGCCCACAGGTAGTTTTCAAATAAAAAACAAATCTTACTTGGATACTTGTAGCTTTGAGAAGTCTATTAAAATGTGTTGATGTCTATAATAACTGAGTACATGAGTGTCACACACACACTACAGTGATGCTCTACTGTAATAGTAAAACAAAGTTTTTGCTAATTCACAGAGAATGTTCTTTTTTCCTTTCTACTGTGAACCCGCTATAAAAATAGAAATTTATATTGTAAATGGTGAATAAACAAGAACTTTCTGTCATGTAAATGTTTATCTATTACTTGGTTACTTTGGTGTAGTATGAATGGACATGGAGGAGGTCCTTATCAGGAAACAAAAAACAAACAATCTAAAACATATGAAAATACAGTCCAAAATGTATGTCCTCCATCACATTTTCCAAAGCAATCCAGTAGGACCAGACTGGAGTTTTTGGTGGGCCAATTCTGGTCCCCGGGGCCAGAATTTTGATACCATAAGGAAAATAGGTGGACCAAATCATGCCAGCAAAATGCTCCCAGAGGCACCAGATCCCTTCACTGTGAGCGTGGAAGGCTCAGCTTGTTCCTTTCATTTGTCATCTGTTTGTTCACTAAATTCTTCTTTTAATGTTACCAGTGTGATAGTTTGATGAATCTGATTTCAAGGCTGAAAGTGACTCTGTGCTTTTGTGTTTAGCCATCAACCCATGCAGCGAACACCTGTGCACTCAGCTGTGCCTGCTGTCAACACTGAGACCCAGGTACTACACCTGCCACTGCCAATCAGGTTGGAAGCTGGATGCTGACAAGCGCACCTGTGTTAAAGGTAATTTTGGTTTTACACCTCTCTCTGTCTCACTGTTCACAGATTTTAACAGCGCTGATTATAAATCAGTGTCAGTAATGAGTTTTCTGCTCGTGGTTAATATTAATTTTGTAAATGTTTTGCTAAAATAAATCTCTCCTACAACTGTGCAAATCTTTGTTCTTCTCCATTCATTTCTAGATGAGACTCCCTTCTTAATGGTGGTTAGGGATACTGTGATTTTTGGCATTCCCCTGGATCCCACAGACCCTTCCAACAATGCAATGATCCCAGTGTCTGGCATCAGCCAGGGACGGGACATTGACTTTGATGATCAGAAGCAGTTTGTCTATTGGGTGCAGAGCACTGTGAGTGGAGGTCCTGAACTGAGGAGGCAGAGAGAGTTTTATGACATGCAATAAATCTGAGCATGAAACATGCATAGATTCTAATTAAGATGTCTTATTAGAATCAATTCATTATATTAGGAAGGAAATTGTATTTCATTTTAAATTTGAATGAGTTTAAAACAGAAGAAAAATTATATCAGTACACATCAATAGTACCTGCAGATTCTGAATAATTCTTTTAAATGAATTGTTTCTTTTGTTCTGATGCTAGGATTCGATTTGGAGAGTGAAAACCGATGGAACAAACAAAACTCAGTTTGCTCCAGCTGCTTTCATGGGCTCACCGGCTGGTCTGGCTTTTGACTGGATAGGCCGAATAATGTATTACACCAATCCCACTGCCAAAACCATTGAAGTAAGCATTATTTTGAGACACAGAATCATTTGATTATTAATTACTGATAAGGTGCTGCCATACCTAGGCTCACCTGTACCTGCAAACAGGTAAACAACATTTGAATTAGAAGAGATCAGAAAACAGCGAGGCAAAAAGCATTAATTACAGATGTTGACATGATGTTGTGTTTAGCCACCAAAAATACCCCAAATCAAATATACTCATTTCCTTTTTTCCCTGTTATAACACACTCAATCTTGGTTATTTATTACGTATTTTTAAGGAGTACTTTTAAAAATGTGTCATTATTTATTAAATTGATTGCATTTCTCTTAATTTTATACAGTACCCTATATTTTCACATTTTTGTTACATGAAGTTTAGTTTAGCAAATTATAACAACAACCTACAATTAAAAATGCTACGCATGGTTAACTCAGAGGTTTCATATCTTTTTGATAGCAAATTAATTACATTATAATATATATGACATATATATTATTTTTATAAAGTGACTGCTGAACATTTTTTCGGTGCTATAATTAACCTTTATTGTTTTAACCTGCAGGTTATGTTTTGTTTTTTGTTTTTTGGTATTTATTATTTATTTTGGTATTTGGTTTTTTTTATGAAAGTAAATAAAATACAGTGTCATACTTAGGTTATCCGTGTTGATGGAAGTGAGCATTACAGGAAGATCCTTATCACCTCTAATGGAAAACCAGAGGGAGTAGGAGAGCCCATTGGAATTGTGCTAGATCCAGCCCGAGGGTAAATCACAGGGCTCATAAAAATTAATAAATACATATAATTACCTTGATCAATGCTATTTAGTTTGTATATATTATATGTAGATAATATAGGATTGGAAGGACACAGTACACAATGCCCTCATTACCATTAAGCAGACAATAGTTGGCTGATAAGACAAAACTAGGCTGAGTGTTTAAAATGCTGTTATGTAATTTTAAATTATAGCTGTGACATTTGACTGAATGGGATGAGAAGTTGGCGATATGACTCAATAAGATCACATCACTTGTCACATTTAACTTTTCCCTCCACAGAAAGTTATTTTGGTCAGACAAGGGGTCAGACAGTGGAGTTCCTCCAAAGGTCGCCAGTGCTGACATGGATGGCAGCAACCTTGTGAACCTCTACACAGGCAACATGGCTAACATAGGGTTCATCACTGCCGATATCTCCACCATGAAACTGTACTGGGGTGTGGCTGGCACAGGGGTGGTGCGTACAAGTTACCTGTTTAATATGTAGACTTTAACTAGAAATCTGAGCACTCACTTTAATATTTTCTGTCCGTTCTTGTTTTCCCAGATTGAGAGTGGCACTATGGACGGGGCAAGCCGTGTGACAGTGGTCAGCGGTCTGTCCCATCCATGGGGGCTGACTATTTACCAGAATTACCTCTATTACACTGACCTGGACTATGAGGTCATTGAGAGGGTGGACAAGGACACTGGCGCCAATATGGTGGTGATGAGGAGCGGCATGTCTGGCCTCCATGGTCTCAAAGTTCATGCAAGAGACAGTATGTGAATCAAGTGTTTTTCAAATAAATACAGAAGTATCCGTTCTTTGGCTTTTTGGTGTTTTCATACAGACTGGTTAGATTATACAACAATTAATACCATCCAGTGAGTGAGGGAAGGATATTTAGTACTAATTTTATTTCATTTTCTGAATCTAGCTTTCTATGTTTCACTCACAACATTTTCTTGTTTTTCACAATAAGTAAATGATCTTTCCTTTTTGGAGATGGCGATTTCACTTGTGTGTGTGTAGTAGAATATACAATACTGTTTAAAATTACTCCCACTGAACTTTATTTATATATAACAAGTAAAAATCTTTGTGGGTATTTTAAAAATACTTTTATATAGCAACCATCTGTACATAGTACTATATTTTGGCTTTTTTTCTATTCTCTTACTTATTTATTATTTTTCCCATTTTATTTTTTTCTAATATATCTCTAACTCACTCTTCCTTTCTGTTCTTTGTGCTCATGGAATGAGTGAATTTCCCCAGTGTGGGATTAAATAAAGTCTACATCTATGTCTTTGTCTATGTTAAGATGTATTAAAGTCTATGGCTCCTGACAACAAAGGCTGCATCACCTTTGTGTTTGAGACAGATCATGGAATACGAAGAAGACAAGTATTTGAGGATAACGGGAAGCAAGTTTAATTAAAAGAAAAAAAGTCCAAACTTAGTTTACACGATGAAAGATTTTCTCCTGCTGAAAGTCAGAGTCGGCACAACCCAAAAATAACTTGTATAATAACTGTCAAACCCATTTAATGTCAGGAGGTCTAGCATAAATTCTTATTCTCCAGTCAAATATGGGCTTGTGAGATCTAGTAATGCTGGCTTTCACCACCCTGTCTTTTCCACCTCAGACTCAGGAGGAACCACTAATGCCTGCAGCTCCAACAATGGGGGCTGTCCACACCTCTGTCTGCCCAAACCCGACAATAAGAAGACCTGTGCCTGCACTACAGGATTTCACCCATCTCCGGATGGCTCCAGCTGTCAAGAGTATGAATCTTTCGCCATTGTCTCCACCCGCTCATATATCCGTGGCTTCCACGTAAACAGCTCTGACCACTCTGAAGCTATGGTGCCTGTCGGCGGATGTATGTTGGCTTCTTATTGTCTTGAAATATGAAGTTCAAACCTGTTTTTATACTATATAGCATAGACCATAATCATCAACTTTCCATTAACCCAAGTTCTTCTCTGATATTTTTCTCAGCATCATATGTCATTCATGACAAGGTGGATGCCCACATTGAATCTGGCTATGTGTACTGGACTGAGAACAGCACCTACTCCACATACAAGGGTATTTTCAAGGCCAGAACTGATGGAGGACATTACACCAGAGTTCTCCCTTCAGGCGTTGGCATAAGAGGCATTCAGGGTCTGGCTGTTGACTGGATTGCAAGTATGTGGCAGCATCCACCAACCATTTTATCCATCCACCTCCGCTAGTGTTAATGTAAAATGTAAAGAATATACAAAAATAATGTAGAGTTTCTCTATTTACTTTTTCAGATAACTTGTATTTCACCAATGCTCATAAAACCGAAACCTACCTGGAGGTGATGGCCATCAACACCACTTTCCAAATGATTCTCATTAAGTCCTCTGAGGACCAGCCCCGGGATTTGGCTGTTAGCCCTAAACTTCGCTACCTCTTTTGGACTGATGCTGGTCAGACACCAAAGATTGAGCGGGCCTTGCTGGATGGCACAAACCGCACAGTGTTGGCATCAGAGAGCTTAGCGTCACCTCGTGGCCTTACAGTTGATTACACTAATGACTTCCTCTACTGGACAGATGATGTTCTGGATATGATCTCACGCATGGCCACAGACGGCACACAGAGGCAGATTATCCGGTATGGGAGCCGGTATCCATCTCCAATGGGATTGGCTATATTAGGAAACTATATGCTGTGGGTGGATAAAAGACTTGGGAAGCTCTTCCAAGCCAGTAAGGACCCAGCCAATACCGACCCGCCAGAGGTGAACATTGAATATGCTTGATTTAACACACAGTGGTAGCTTTAGCTGTCATTCCCGCCAGTAATGGCTTACAATAATATAAAGTACAGGTAAACAGAAAATCCTCATTTAAGAATGAGGATTAAACACATGTGATTACTTTTTTTCTAGAAAAAAAAAGAAATTTAAGGATTACTTCCTGATTGAAATAGACTGTTGTATAGCATCGAAGAAGGGTGAGGAAGTTAAGGAAATGCATGGAGTTTGGTTTGGCATTTTCTTAAGTCACATTAATAGCATTAACATAGAGTTAGCATTGTTAAGGTTCGGGTAACATTACAAAAAACTGGTACTGTAAGAGACAGTTTGAGCTAACAGCAGGCAAAATAGTGGTATACTTTTTGTGATTGCAGTTGGAATTGGTTGTAGGCATTTAATAATCATTCTTTACCTATACTATGCCTATGTTATCTGACAACAAAATAACAATTTTTGGTGCTACCAGGTAATCCGAGACAATCTCGATGAGCTGATGGACGTCACCATCTTTGACGCACATGTCCAGCCTACATCCGCCAACCTGGTAGGCTTTAACCCATGCCACCAAGATAACGGACGCTGCCAGCAGCTCTGCTTTGCCATTCCAGACAAGCAAGGACCTAAATGCGCTTGCGCCCATGGGTCACTCCTTCTTAATGGAGTATCATGTGGTTATGGACAGGATGAGTTTATAGTTTTCACCACAGACTACACACTAAATAGCCTGAGATTAGACCCAACAGACCATAGCCTGCCCTATCCAACTGTGACCTTGGGCTACAGTGTACAGGCCCTGGATTATGACTTCCGAGAGAAGCGAATTTTCTTCACCCAGTATGTCGGGATAGGTCGAAGCAGGATTGGCTACATCACCACAACATCTGTCACCAGCCCTCCTGTCACTATCCTCTCAAGTGAGTTAAGCATTGTCACTCTTCTCATTCATCATATCATTTTTCTCATTTGTGACTATATTTAATTTCAAATCCTCTAAATGCTGCTTAGATTTGGACGATCCAGAGGGGTTGGCATATGACTGGATCCACAAGCGTCTCTACTTCACTGACTACTATAGACGTAATGTACAGTCGATAGGAGTGGATGGCGGTAACCTGTCAATCATAGCCCCTGCAAACTGGCCCAGAGCCATCGTTGTTGATCCATGCTATGGGTAAAAGCAGCAAACTAATATTTCACAAGGAAATGTCCAAAGATTAATGATGAGTTTCAGATATTAAATATGCTATCAAGTATAGCCTTGAGCTCCCTCTTATTACTGTGTCTGATGCTTCTCTCTTTGCAGTTACTTATATTGGACTGACTGGGGATCTCCAGCTAAGATTGAGAGGGCAACACTGGGTGGAAACTTCCGAACTGCCATCATCAGCACCGGCCTGACAACACCCAATGGACTGTCTATAGACTATGAGGAGAGGATGCTCTACTGGGCCGATGCTTCGCTGTATGTCCAGTTATTCTGATATAAATTAAAAATTAGGAGAGTGACAGATTATGCAGCAGTTTTTTTTTTTCATTTCTTTCCACAGAGACAAGATTGAGCGGTCCACCCTGACTGGTGAGAACCGAGAAGTGATTGTGCAAGGGCTCAGCTATCCATTTGCTATGACTATCTACAAGCAGGATATCTTCTGGACCGACTGGACTGAAAGAGGTGTCTTTAGGGCTAGTAAGAATGATGGCTCTGGCTTTACAGTGCTAGCCCAGAATCTGCAGTACCTACCAAAAGACATCCATATTTATGCTGATTCAAAGCAGGAGATTTGCTCCAGCTTCTGTCAGCAGTTCAACGGAGGCTGCAGTCATTTCTGTGTTTCTGGTAAGAGCAGGCTTTTTGATGCACAAAAGAGGCACCAAATCTCATTTTAGGTTGTGCAGCAGACAACAGGAAAAAGACAGCAAATATACAAGGAATCTTACCTCAGGTATCTGTGTTCCCTGTGGTTTGTCAGGTCCCGTCGGCCCTGAGTGCCAATGTCCTCATGAGGGGAACTGGTATCTGGCAAACAATGGCAAAGACTGTATAGAAGACACGGGGAAACGCTGTCAGGCAGATCGGTTTACTTGTCTCAATGGTAACTGTATCTTAGCACGCTGGAAGTGTGATGGCTACAATGACTGCCACGATAACAGTGATGAGCTCGAGAGAGTTTGTGGTGAGAAATCCTGCCTTTTCTTTTCATATTTGCTCATTTAAACAGACAAACGTAACCAGCCAAGAAGCAAACAGCTTTACCAACATCTGCAAAAGCCTTCATGTTTTCTTTTAACCCTTTCCCAGCCTTCCACACCTGCTCAGCCATGGACTTCACCTGCGACAACGGGCGCTGTGTCCCACTCAGCTACACCTGTGACTACACAGATGACTGTGGTGACAACAGTGATGAACAGGGCTGCCCCTTCCCCACATGTAACCCTGCTACCGAGTTCACCTGCGCTAACGGACGCTGCATCAGCGCAGCCTTTGTCTGTGATGGCTATAACAACTGTCGGGACAACGCTACCTCTGACGAAATCAACTGCCGTGAGTGATGATGAGACTAATTGTTGGGCTTAATAATTGATTATAGTAGACAATGAGATGGTTACTGCAAACACAGCAAAAAACTTTTTAAAAAGATGGGATTGAAGTCACTGTTTTCTCCATCTGTTCCTCCCCAGAAACTAAAGGCGGACAATTTCAAGTCAAATACTGTGGCCGAACTCACACCTGAAATGATTCCATATTGCTAAATAATGTTATGTATGTAGTGTCAAAGGGCTGCCAGTGGCCTTGAATGATCCGATCTGGTGTCTTTCCAACATCTCTCCAGCTGATCGTACATGTCCCAATGGCCAGATCAAGTGTGACAACACCAACATCTGCATCAACCCTGGAAACCTATGTGACGGCTTTAACAACTGTGGAGACAACAGCGATGAGAATCCTCTCTTCTGTGGTAAGCTGAGTCAGAGAATGTATAAAGCTTCAGCTAATTTGAACTGCACATCAATAAAGATTTAAATCTATGCAAACTTGCTCTTATGTGTGTTACAGCGGGGCGTACATGTGCTCCCGATCAGTTTCGTTGTGATGTAGGAAAGTGTATCCCTCAGTCTTGGGTATGTGATTCCTTCAGAGACTGCACTGATGGGACAGATGAACCTCCCTCTTGTGGTGAGTGCTCAACATTAGTGCAGCTAATAGGTAACTTAAATTCAAAGACTTTTATACTTTAGGTTTGATGTGAGTTTCCATAGTGACTCATGTTTTGCATAAGGAAGACAAATTTGTATAAAAAATGCCAGCCCTTTTTTCTCTTTCAGTTCACACTTCCCAACGTCATTAAAATGTGATTCTGTGTTTTCTACTGTGCAGAAGATATAATCAGAACATGCAGTCCAGACCATTTCACTTGTACCAATGGGAACTGCATCCCTGAGTCGCTGTTGTGCGATGGCAACAATGACTGCTGGGACAACAGTGACGAGGCTCCTGAGCTGCAGTGTGGTGAGACACCAGTTAGATATGTCGTCATTACTTGTGCAGCGTTAGGCTGACTCTTTTATATCATCTTAGGTTAGCATTGTCATACACTTTTATCAAATTTGTTCTTTTTAATATCATATTGTCACCTGGAGGCCAACGAACCTGTAGTTCTGACCAGTTCACCTGTCCGACCTGGTACCCCGGGCATCCACGCTGCGTGCCTTTAAGCTTTGTGTGCGACGGGGAGAAAGACTGTGCCAACGCAGCTGATGAGCTCCAGAACTGTCCCAACCGGACCTGCCACATGAATGAGTTTGCCTGTGCCAACGGGCTTTGCATCCTCATCCCCTTCCAGTAAGTGTGGCACGTGTGTGACTGAATAAAAGTAGAGATGTGTTTACTGGTCTCAAGACAAATTCTCTTGTCAGGTGAGTAATTAATTACCACTCTTCTGTAGCTGTGATCGCATGAATGACTGCGGAGACGGCAGCGATGAGTTGGGCTGTACGTATGACACCTGCAGCAGCAACCAGTTCACCTGCAGTAACGGAGCCTGCATCTACTCTTTCTACATCTGCGACGGGGAGAACGACTGTTTGGATGGTTCAGACGAGGCGGACAGCTTGTGCCTCACGCCTCAGCCCACCTGCTCTCCTCAGCAGTACATGTGCAAGTCGGGAGAGTGCATCGATTCCAATAAAGTGTGCAACGGACAGAAGGACTGTCAGGACGACAGTGATGAAAAAGGCTGCGGTAAGAGGCAAATAAACACGGGAAACTGTGGGACATTTTTGATATAATGTATGAACTGTATTTCCTTGTCACACAGCATCTAAAAGAAACTTTGGTTGCACAAATCTTCACATGCATACGGTTAAAGTCTATATACTATATACTGAACCAAGACAAGAAGGTGTCACAAAAAGTATATGTGTCAATCAGACCAAACCTATGTGCTTTCATATTTTATGAAAATGTGTGCTTTTATAAATATATGTATATTTGCACAGGTTTATTTGGTACTTATTATAAATACTAATAAATTATTCTTCCCCTGAAAGGATGGAGTATGTAATCAGATTTGTCTGTCTGACTGTTTGTTAGCAGTCTGGCATCCACAGTTTTGAAGATACACATCTTCAAATTTTGTGACAGTAAACACCAATAACAACTCAAGATGATTTAATTTTGGTGAAAATCACTTCAGGGTCACAGCAAACATGAAAATCAGTAAAAAAAAAAACCCTTTATATTACCCACATTT
>VUQG01008182.1:20680-41485 GCA_015106755.1 Etia nguti | reverse complement strand
CGCAATTTGACCACTGACGGGTTACAGTTAAGTATAGTCCTGCAGGGACTGACTAATGTGGTGGCATTAGAATTTGATCACTATGAGAAGAGGCTGTACTGGCTGGACATAGGGGCGGGAAAGATTGAGAGGATGCGCTTCGATGGGAGCGACAGGGAGACGCTGGTGAACAACGATATAGGAGGAGCTGAAGGCCTGGCACTGGACTGGGTTGGCAGGTTTGTAAAACAGGAGAAACTTAATATATAATAATCTGTTAGATATAAGTATTTAGGTTATTAAGTAGGTTATTAAGTAACACACAAGTAACACACTATTCATACAATTGGAAAACAATTGTTTGCACATGTACTCTATTTTTTTTTATGACTAGCAAATCACTCTCCCAGCCTGAGTAAACACATACACGCACACTTCCATATACAAAATAAAGAAAAAGAGAATATGAATGGGGTAATTTTTATCAACTTTGCAGCTATGTGTTTCACAAACAAGAACATCTTTTTAATTCATATATTTATTTACTTTTCTCCTTCTTGTCTCCTGCAGGAAGTTGTACTGGGTGGACAGGTATTACAGCTCAGTTCATGTGATGGAGCTGGATGGGCGCTACCAGAAGAAACTGCTATCGGGGCACTTCACAGATAGGAATCACACCTACGTTATCAGCAGACCTCGTGCTGTGGCTGTCAACCCTAAATATGGGTATTCACAGACACACACACAAATTCTATGGTTGACTCTATGACTCTATAAATGTTTGCAATTGTTTCTGCCAGCCAGTTTTTATTTGTTCCCAGTCCTTTGCTTGGACTTTTCCTCATCCTTCATTCCTTCATTCCTGCCCTCTTTTGCCCAGATGGCTGTACTGGACCGACTGGGGTGACGCAGCATATATCGGCAGAGCTGGCATGGATGGAACAAATGTCAGTGCCATTATCACAACCAAGCTGGAGTGGCCTAATGCTCTAACTATAGACTACACCAACAACAAGATCTTCTTCGCTGATTCCCACCTTAACTTTTTGGAGTGAGTTCATGAAGCATCCCACAGAATGTTTACTTCTGTGTTGCCCCGAATTATCCAAACATTGGTTTCTCTTTATGTTTGAATTAATCACATTGTGTATAAACTTCCCTGTTCTGTGCATCTTAGCTTTGCAGACATGGACGGCCAGAATCGGCACCGGGCCATCGCTGGCTCGCTTCCCCATGTATTTGCTGTTTCTCTATTTGAGGATTGGGTCTACTGGACGGACTGGAACACGCACACTGTGGAAAAAGCTCATAAGTACACTGGCGAGGAGCGTACAATTATGGGCAACAACACCCATCGCCCATATGACATTCACGTCTATCATCCCTACAGGCAGCCTCGAAGTAAGTATATGACAACTTTGTGCTTTATATTCACAGCATCACGACAGACCTGCAGAAGATAAGTTATTTTTAATTGGCTTATTCCCCAGGTGAAAACCCTTGCTCGTCCCATCACCTGACCTGCAGTCATCTGTGTCTGATCGCACCTGGAGGGCAGCAAGCTACCTGCGAGTGTCCCGATCATTTCATTGGCTTGGCTGTTGGATTTAAGATCCAGTGTGTTGCTGACTGCTCCAGCACCCAGTTCCGCTGTGGGGACAATGAGAAGTTAGTGTGACAAAAAGTCATGATACTTTACTGTACTGCATATTAGACATCATCAGGGGTAAAGCTCTTTGTACTTTTTCTTGTCCTTAGGTGTGTTCCTATATGGTGGAAGTGTGATGGTCAGTCTGACTGTGGTGATGGCTCGGATGAACCTCAGACCTGCCCACCTCGCTATTGTTCAATTGGCCTGTTCCAGTGTCAAGATGGCAACTGCACCTACCCCGGATTCATCTGCGACGGCCACCGAAACTGCCCTGATGGCTCAGATGAGGATGCTGCTCTCTGCAGTATGACAGTCACATTAAATCCTGAATATGAATTTTGAATAAGTTACAAAAAAAGTGATGTTGATGAAAATGGAACACAAAAATTGCCCTACATTTACCAGATTGAAGTTCTTAACTGTGATTCTCTTAGGCCTTTATTTTTGGCTTTTGCTCTTTGTTTTCTGCTGAAAAGGAAAGCCTGTTTTCAGAAAGAGGGTTCAATGGTAAACCTGTTTGCTGTCCTCGCAGGCGATCACCGCTGTGCTGAAAACCAGTTCCAGTGTGAAAACAAGAGGTGCATTCCCATGTCCTGGCACTGCGATGGAGTAACTGACTGTACAGATGGCAGTGATGAGGATGCGGAGTCTTGTTCCCAGAAGACCTGCAGACCGGGAGAGTTCACGTGTGCAAACGGCCGCTGTGTGCCGTCAACGTATGTGTGCGATGCCCAGGACGACTGTGGTGATGGATCTGATGAGCCGTTTGAAGTCTGCAGTGAGTACTATTGTCACGTGAATTTAATATGTGCCAACCATGATTTCCTTTTGTTTTCCCCATGTCTGTCTGTGATGAGCACAAAAGGAGAAACTTAATTGATAATAGCCGTGCATTTTCCAGAACAGCGTGACCGTTTAATCAAGTATTGAATTATCTGTTTCAGAGATATACAATCGATTCAGACACAGCTCAGGTGTAACCTGGGTGAATTAATGAGGCAGCACGTAGTGTTGATTTTTCTAAATTTAAGTTGCACAGTCAATCTCTCCTTTCCCTCCTCCCCCTCCTCCCCCTCTTCCTTCTGCTTCTAATTACTGTCTGTCTGGCTTTGTCTCAACTCATCCTCCCTCATTATTTCTCACCCTCTTGTCACCTTGCAGACTTTATTTTCGATCTCACTACTAACCTCGCCACTTTCCTTCCATTCTTTGCCTGATGTCTCTGTCGCCTTGTCTCCACAGTGGGTCCAGACTACAAGTGCGATGAGGATACCGAGTTCTCCTGCAAGACAAACTACCGCTGTATTCCTCAGTGGGCCCGCTGTGACGGCTCAAACGACTGCATCGACAACAGCGACGAGGAAGGCTGCGGTCAGTGCTCATGTGTCAGCCGATGTGTTATTTTCGGGAGGCAGGGCTGTCAGACCAGCTGCATACTGCACATGTGTCAAAATCTTAAATTAGTTCCTAAAGATCTGATGATATTGTGGTGTACTTTAAAACCAAAGCTCTGCAATGCCTAATCCAGAAGAAGAAATCTGAATACAGTTAGAAATCATTTGCACCGCTCAATCATTAAATGAAGTATTTACTTGTTTTAGCCTTGGCTATAGCTGACTTTAAAGCTCTGGGTTCAAAGATTAAATAATAATGGGTATAATGCAGAACAGTAAAAACATATAGCAAAGATACATCATCCTATGTAAGCAGAAATTACACTGTAAGAAGGCAGTCACACACAATTAGTATTTATTAGTGAAAATGTATCAGGCTGTGTTTAAAAAGACTTTCAGATCATAAAAAACTCATGAAGTGAAAGCTACAGTATATAAAATATCACCACTAGATGTCAGGAATAAATAAGCATGTTTTTATTCATATTTTCATGTCTCAGACTCCTGACAGCGATGTCATCTTGGCCACTATTTGCAAGATAGTGGGGCTTCCACAAACTGATGCCCACTTCTATGTACTTTTAATGGATTAGTTCTAAGTTTATGAGAGCACATAAATTTGTTGTAAGATGTAACAACACACTGATGAATGTATATTCATGAGTACAACCTTCTTTTATTCTATTAAATAACCTAAAAACTGACTTACTCTACCTTTAAGTCTTTGGTTTCAGGGGGTTTAAAATCTTATTTCCCAAAATGTTCTCATGACCAATGTTCAAACACCTTTTGTGCTCCTGCTTTATAACAGAGGAAGTGACCTGTGACCCTCTGGGAGATTTCCGTTGTGACAATCACCGCTGCATTCCCATCCGCTGGCAGTGCGATGGCTCTAACGACTGCGGCGACGGCTCAGACGAGAGAAACTGCCGTAAGTTTTTCAGTGCGATCTGTTTCAAAAATGTCTTCTTATTAAAAATGTTTCTTAAAGCCAAGCTGACTGCTTTTTACTCATGTAGTTTTAAGCCTCATATCACAGGGGCCACACATCTCATTCTAAACACGTGTGCGTGTGTCTCTAGAGCCAAGGTCGTGCTCTGAAAGTGAGTTTCGATGTGACAACGCGCAGTGCATTCCTGGAAGCTGGGTGTGTGACCATGGCAACGACTGTGGGGACAACTCGGACGAGCGAGACTGCGGTGAGCAGACGCTGCCTCCTCATGCAAAGTCCTCGGCCTCCTTAAAATTACATCCAGCCGTAAACAAAACACACACGGGTGCAAACACACACATCAACATAACATCTTGGCTCTCTTCCAGAGTTGCAGACATGTCGTCCAGGTTTTTTCCAGTGTGACTCGGGTCACTGTATCCCCGCTATTCTGCAGTGCGACAACCGACCCGACTGTCTGGATCTGTCAGATGAGACCAGCTGTCGTAAGTTTACAGCGTGAAAATTAATGGCACTCTGGACCCCCGCAGTTTTATTTATTTTTCTTTCTGTTTGTATGTGTGCGAGGTAATTATTCAGGCTTTATGGCTTCAAAAGAATGAAAATATGGCACAACAGTCAAACAGCAGACAGGTATTTACAAGTTTTGCTTAAAGCTTAAATGAGGTGAGAAACACAATAAGATGGTTTTAAAACTGCATTCACACACATATTAGTTTACCCCAGTAATTAAACCACAGAGTAGCTATACAAGATTCATTCTTTTTTCACGTTTGAACTCATACTGAATAATTTGGTGTGGTTAAACTTTGCACCTGTAGGGCTCTGATCATTCAGGAAGTGAGGCAAACCATCAACAGCAGTCATTTCTCTGCATTCTTTCCTTTTCTGTCCTGTCATTTTGCTAACTATTATCCAATGAAGCCATAACATGCTTCCAAATTGATTGTAGACTGAAAACCAGTCTTCGTCATGTGCATCCTGTAAATGCTACATTTCCCGGATATTAAGATTAAATCCAGAATAACTTTAATAAATTGTAACTGTTGTTCGAATATATGAAAGTTGTTCAATTATACAAGCACTCCATCCGTTAATCCATTAAGGTATTCTTGCAGCTAACGGTTTAAAGTCTGGGATATGTCTGCAGATATGTTCCTCCAAGGTAACATAACCAGCGTGGCTTCATTTGTTGTTGATGAAAGCTGCAAGCCATCCGTCTCTTCACTTTCCACACTTGGATTTATTCCCGTTTGCCCCAAGCGCCTCTGAAATGGTAACAGTGGGAATTCAGAGTAATTGCTGTATCCTTGTCTCTGTAAAATATGTAACCGTACACTGAAAGAAAAAAAAAAAAGTCCCCTCATCTCTTCTCGCATATTGTCCGGCAATCTCAGATTGTCTGTGATGATGGAAGAAAACTCTGCTGCTTGGACCCATCTGTTTTTGCCTCACCACTTGGTTCCCCTATGCTTTCTCCGCATGTCGTCCTTCGATTTCTGGGAACATGTCAGTTTTTGTTCTTCTGGTTGCCATGCAGCAGCAGCAGCAGCAGCAAGGCTGTGGAAGGAAAGTGGTAATAACATATTTGTAGAAAATAGCCAACCGGCATGTCCAAGGACGGCACAAATCAGAGAAAAGTTACCAGCAATAATTCAAATAACTGTGGCAATAAAAATAAAGTTAAAAGAAGTGGACCAACTTTGAAAAGGAGCAGCTTTAAGAGAAACAGTGACTAGAATGGTGTTCAGTGCTTCTCGGTTGGTTTTATTCGTTTGCTGATATATCTCTTTAAGGAAGACAGTTTAAAACATGACCTTGGTAAAGAAGGGAAAAAATCAACTGATTTTAATAATAATGTGCAAACTATCTCCCTCATTCTCCTGATCTTTCCAGCTACTCGATACCCTGGAGGCCGTTACTGTCCTGGGCACCAGTTCCAGTGTGCGAACCATATCTGTGTGAACCAAGGCTGGGTGTGCGATGGCATTGATGACTGTGGGGACAGATCTGACGAGCAACTCAATTTATGCTGTGAGAAGCTTGTTATTTATTTTTAATATATATATATATACATACATAAAATACACAGAGAAGAAGAAGAGGAGGGTTAAAATCTTTGTATGAAAATATCATTTGAAATAAGATGTGGAATTAAATAGTAGCAGTGTGTTTAGTTAATATATGTCTGTGTATATTTAATACAAGATGTTGGCCTCAAGTCGCATTTACTTGTGTTTAACCAGTGAACATCACCTGTGAGATGCCGTCCCGGTTCCGCTGTGACAACGGCTACTGTGTCTATGCTGGAGTGATGTGTAATAAGAAGGACGACTGTGGAGACGGCAGTGATGAGAAAGAAGGCCTCTGTATGACTCCCACTCACACATTCCTGCAATCTGCATATTTTAACATGACTAAAAATATACATTTAAATGCACAAATCTGATTAGTTATTGGATGTTTGAGCAGCTTGTAGAGTAATGAAATAGAACAGCTGAACATTTGGCAATATGGAGGGATAAACATTGACGTTTTGTAGCTGCCCTCTGTATAAACTTTGTTTAGTGTACTGTGTAAATATATGGTGCTGTGAAAAAGTATTTGCCCCCTTCTCAGTTTCAGGGGTTTTTTTAAATATATTTTTCGCATTTACATGTTACAGACAATCAAATTAATTTTAATGTTAGACAAGCCTGAGGAAATACACAGTGCAGTTTAAATTACCCTGTCCTGTGTCCTGTCTTCCTCCCCTAACCCCAACTGGTCATGGCAGATGGTTGCCTCTCCCCGAGCCTGGCTCCACTGGAGGTTTCTTCCTGTTAAAAGGGAGTTTTTCTGTCCCACTGTCACCAAAGCGCTTGCTCATCATGTCACATGATTGTCGGGGTTTTCTCTGTTTTATTTATATTATTGTAGGGTCTTTACCTTGCAATATAAAGCCTCTTCAGACAACTGTTGTTGTGATTTGGCGCTATATAAATAAAATTTAATTGAAACTCAAGAGTACTTGGGTTATGCAAACGCTCCAGCATGAAGAACAAAAGAACAAAAGGAGAACGTTTTGGAGTGGCCCAGTCAGTCCAGACTTAAATCTGATTGAGCTCAAAAAACATCCAGTGTGGCTGAATTTAAACAAGCAACTTGAAAAACACATTGCCGGTTATCAGAATTTATCTCACGCTGCCAAGGGTGGGATAGTCACTTATTAGTTTTAAGGGAAATTTCACAGAGGGTCAAGTAGGTTTGGGTAATTTTTTCCCTTAATAAATGAAATCATCATTTAAAAGTAGCGTTATGTATTTACTCGGATTATCGTTGTGCAGTGTTAAACTTTTTTGATGATCTGAAACATGTAAGTGTGACAAATATGCAAAAAAGAAATAAATCAGGAAGGGGGCAAATACTTTTTCACAGCACTGTGTGTGTGTGTGTGTGTGTGTGTGTGTGTGTGTGTGTGTGTGTGTGTGTGTGTGTGTGTGTGCGTGCATATATAAAAATATATATTATATATATCTTCCTTTTTGTATTTGAGCATAATCAGATTGTGTATTAGTTTCAGCAAATGCACCTCTTATCATCAGTTACTGGGATTGTCAGGCATTAGTCCAAACAACACTAATGCTGATCCTGAACTTTCCTCTCTAAAGCCAGTCAAATGGGAAATCCCAAAATGACATCAGTGCCTGCACAGGACACAAAGCTGAAACATAACAAGGATAAGGAAAAAGTCTGTTGTATGGAATTGTTACACAATCAGCTTAAACATCAATCAGAGCAAATTATTTTGAGAGGAGATTAAATAGTTTGGTTCAGAGCTGAGGTGGACATTGGCTTGTTCATCTAAATCCACTTGTTTGTCGGCAGGAGACAGTAAAGATGTGCAACGCTGTAATATAACAGCACGAGTAAAAGGAGTATATATGTGCATCACAAAAGCATGTTTACGCTTTAATCTAGTGGGAGGAGTTGTGTTTGAAAATTTAGAAGTGAAGAGCTTCTAGAAAAAGCTCTGAATTTAATCTTAGATAAGTGGAAGTGATGCTTTCAGAGGTGGGCTGTATACCCACTCAACCATTTCTGAATACTTGTGCTGATGATTCATCTCGACTGTGTCCTTCACAGGCCGCGAGCCCACACTGGCCCCCTGCACACTGGAGGAGTTTAAATGCACCAACGGACACTGCGTGCCCCTGCCATACGTGTGTGACCACAATGACAACTGTGGAGACCGCACAGACGAAATGGGCTGCAGTAAGTGCCACAACAAAACACTTATTCACCTTCCTGGCAGGAGGACAGCGTCCTCTTTTCACTTCAACTCAATGGCTGCAATTAAATGTTCCTGGGAAAAAACAGCATGAATCCTTTAGGACGAGAGATGATGGTGTTTTCATGGAGCTTTAATAAAAGATCTATGGTGTTTTGGTTCAGGCAGAAAAACGAATCTGAGCATTATAGTGACCCAAAAAAAACCCCAAATGCACTGTGCAATCAGCAGGAAATATGGCATGCGTATGATCTATGTATCATATTACATAATTGAGATTATATGCTCTTCTACAGAAAGAGGAGATATTTTCTCATAATCAGCCCATGTGACTTTTAATAGATTGGTCATTATCTTCCTGAAAGCAATAAATAAATGGCTTGCATTAAGGAGAATTATAACAGTATTATAACTGTTGTCAAAATAATGACATATGCATAGTACAAATATAGATAATTACTTCCATGTTCTAATGAAGTTTGCCACCCAGAGCACATTATAAAGGGTGTACTCGAGGTATGATGTTTTCATGGATTCAATCATGTCCATAATACACGTGATTACACCAGTTTCCATACAGTTATATGACAAGGAAATTAAGGTTTCAAGTATCAAGACATAATAAAAATCCTCTGGTCTTTACTGGGTCCTAAAATGACTTAAATACAACCAGACATGAACATCAATATGACACGGTGTCATTATTTATTTAACAAAAGATAAGCCAAAGAAGCAGTGGGTGAAAAGCTAACTAAAGGCCATCATTTAACAGCTTTTAGAAGCACCTTTACCAGCAATGACTTGAAGTAATCATTTTCTGTATGAGTTTATTAGTCTTTCACATCACTGTGGAATTTTGACCCACTCTTCGTTACAATATTGCTTAATTGAGGTTTGTTGGCATTTGTTGATGCACAGCTATCTTAAGGTCCCACCACAGGATTTCAATCTAGCTGAGGTCTGGACTTTAGAGTCTTTTCTTTTTCAGCCATTCTGTTGCTGCTGTGCTTCGTATCATTGTCCTGTTACACGACCCAATTCCAGCCAAGCTTTAGCTGTCAGATAGATGGCCTCACGTTTGACTCTAGAATACTTTGGTGTACAGAGGAGTTCATGGCCGACTCAATGACTGCAACATGCCCAGGTTGTGTGGCTACAAAATGAGCCCAGAACATACTTGTTCAGTCTGTTTCTAATTGTGCTGTCATGAACTTTAACATTTAACATTCTAACTGAGGCCTGGAGAGTATGAGATTTACGTCTTGGGTTTTTTTGTAGTTTCTCTGAACATTGCAAAGTCTGACCTTGGGGTGAATTTACTGGGACGTCACCCTCTTAAAACACTGGCAACTGTTTTGAACCTTTCTTACTGTAGAATGATGGACTTCAGATTATTTCGAGTGGGCTTTATAGTGCTTTTTTTAGATTAATGGGCAGCAGCAGTTCCTACTCTAAGCTCATTGCTGATGTCTTTCTTCCTTAGCAGTGCTCCCAGCCAGTAAACTGTAAAAACATCTGCTTTTATTGAGGTGGTTACATTTATGTTCAGTGATGGTGAATACATTTAATCAGATTACTAATTTATATCTGAATTAATCTGCCTGTATAAACTAAGCCTGTAAGTGGCTCTTGCGTGTGGCTCAAAAGCTGTTCTTGCATGTTGTCTGTCCTCCAGATTTTGGCCTCGATCGCAACTGTGACGAGAATCTGTGCCAGCATGAGTGCACGAACCTTAATGGCACAGGCTTCATCTGCTCCTGCAGGCCCGGATACACAGTGGACCCAGACAGCACCTACAGCTGCCTGGGTACACACACTCATGCATACATGTTTATGACAAATATAAATGTCTAGTTAAATATCTGTTGGGTAAAGCCCACACTCCTTCTGATCCTGGCTGGTGACTCTTTCAGACATCAATGAGTGCGAGGTGTACGGCACCTGTCCTCAGGTCTGTAAGAACACCAAAGGCAGCTACGACTGTGAGTGTGCCCCCGGCTACAGGAAAGTGGGCAACGGCAAAATGTGCGAGGCTGCGGGTAAGAACAGCTGGGTTTTCTGTAGAACCTAGAAGACTTCACAGCTACTGAAATATATTTTTGGCCTCATTTACAGTCTTCTTTCTCATCTAAGTGTGAAAAACAGATTCATCAATGATTTAATGGTAGGTCTAGTTAGCTGGCATGCCTTTTCTCTTGCTAGATTTGAAACAGCAAGAATGCTGTTGCAACTAATAACTGTTGTTTCTATTGCTGTTAAAAAATTACCTACATCATTTTATATATTTATATATTTTACGATGTGTAATTCATAAAAAGACACAAGTAGATGCAGGCCATACTGATCATTTCATTGGTGGAGAGACTGTAATTCTTATATTAAAGATCTCAGAGACCAGCCTGTGCACCTTAATGAAATGTCTTTAAACAATAAGAATGCACTTTTGATAAATTTTTATATTTTTTAGTGACAAAAACATGTAAACACGTCTGTGTGTGTCCAACAGGAGCAGCTCCCATGCTGCTTCTACCAGAGAACATTCGCATCCGAAGGTTTAACCTGCAGACAGAGGGCTACCATGACTTCATCGAAGAACAGGAGCACATCATGGCTCTCGACTACGACTGGGACCACAGCAACACAGGATTCAGTAAGATATGCATGGATTAACACTAGTGCTGTGTGATGCTATCGATCTGATACCAAGTAAATAAAGTGCCAGTACTGACGATACCAATACCAATACTTTTAACCTGTAAAGACAACTTATGTAGGAGAGAGGTATATTTTTAAATTAAAAAAGTACACCAGTAACAAATGTGTTTTGTCAGGTATGGTGTATTTCACTGTTGCTGGTAAAGACGCTATACCAGGCGCCATTAAGAGAGCATACATACCATCAGTGGACGATGGCAGTAATAACATCGGCGCTGCTGTTGATCTCGGCATCAAATACATCACCAGCCCAGACGGCATCGCTGTGGATTGGGTCGGCAGGTGAGCTTACCTGGTTACATTAGTTCAGTGCTCTAATGGCTCAATCCCAATCTAAATATGTTAAAATATATTTTTATTTACATTAAAAGTTTAGGGGCTTTGCCCATAAAGCACCAGAATCTTTTTGCAGCTTTCTGAAAATTTTGTTTCTGTTCTTTAGAAACCTTTACTGGGCGGACTCCACGCTGCAGAGGTTAGAAGTAGCCTTGCTGGATGGACGCTACAGGAAGCACCTTGTCAAGACTGACCTGGGTCACCCATCTGCCGTGGCCGTGAACCCACGACTAGGGTAAGATTGCACCTGTGTTTAGATTTTGTTTAGATTTTCTAAACACAGGCACAGTCTGTTAATTTCAATATCAAGCACAAAAACATAACACAGGAGCTCCCAGAAATGCACATGAGTCAGTGCATATGCAACAGGGTCACATAAAAATCTCAGAGTTCCCACCTCTTACACGCTAAATAATGACAGTATTTTTTATGCCAAAACCCAGGTTGCACTGGCCCATATTAGATGTTATTAGCGATTCAACGATATACCTTCAAGAACAACATATGAAGACTGTACAAGATGTACAAAATGTTTGCCAAGATGACTGTAATCTTGTATTTGTGGACATAAGCGGAGATATCAGCTGAACGTGCCGAGGTGGAGGGTCAACTTAGCATAGGGGGACTGGTTAGAAACCCTGCATCAGTATCAGCGTTGGCCCAGATTTTCGAAATAGTTTCAGATTTTGTAGCTGTCATGGGAAATCTCATTGAAACCATCTTAATAAGCCGTTATTTGATGCCCCTCATGTTCCTGCAGGATGCTGTACTGGGCAGATCGTGGGACCACAGCCAAAATTGAGTGTTCCTGGCTTGATGGTCAGGAGAGAAAAGTTCTCGTGTCTGATGGTCTTGGGTGGCCCACTGGCTTGTCAATCGACTTCACCAACAATGACAGAATCTACTGGTCAGACTCCAAGGAGAGCCGCATAGAGTCCATTCTGCCATCAGGAGAGCAGCGTAAAACGGCCGTGTACATAGGTGATCCTAATTTCTTAATCCATCGTTCATATTCCAAACTGTTGCTGTTATTGGAGCTGCGTAAAACTATTCAAACATTTTTGCACCTTACCCAGATGTAAGGAACCCCTTCAGTGTGAGTGTATTCGAAGACCATGTTTACTGGAGCACTCAGGAGAAAGGCGAGGTGTTTCGACAGGACAAGTTTGGCCAGGGTGACAAGATCAAGCTGCTGACTACTGGGCCGTGGCTCACCCAGGTCTCGGTGTACCAGCAGCAGAGATACAACTCCATAGCCAGTAAGCTGCACACTCACTCACATGTCCACAAAGTGTGCATGCAGGGTTTTTTTGTTTACAGTTTGCAAAGCCCTTCCTTTGCATCCATTTTATTTCTGTGTGATATTACGTTAATAGTCCATTAAACATTGTGAACATCAAGTGCTTTGACCCACAAGAGCTATTTTATGGTTTTTTTTGTGTTCAGCATTAGCAGTAATTTGCAGGAAAGTGGAAGAAGTCAACCATGAAAAACAGAGGAAGACATTATTATTCTATTAGCCACAACTATAAAGAAAGGACATTGCCTGGACAATGATGGTGATGATGATGAAACATGAAATATATGTTAATCATTTGCTTGTGCAGTGAAGAATCCATGCAAGGGAACCTGCAGCCACCTGTGTTTGCTCCGACCGGGAGGGTACAGCTGTGCCTGCCCCGAGGGCACCAGCTTCATCCCAGGCAGTAAAACTGAATGTGATGCAGGTGAGTAGAGGAGTTTTTTTTAATTTCCTCTGTACTTTTCAATAAAATACTAGGCATCATGTCTTAGCTGAGAGTGCCAGCTGAGGAGATCATCTGCCAGTCAGAAGGTTGGTGGTTCGATCCCTGGCTCTTTTGTGTCAAAGTATCCTTGGGCAAGACATGAAACCTGAGTTTCCCCAGATGCATCCAGTGTGTGTGAGCATTAGGATAAAGTTCAAAGTTCTTAGGCATTGGAAGAAGAACTTGTGCGAATGGGTGAATGAGTGCTTAGAGTGCTCAAATTGAGTAGAAAAGCATTAAAAGTCAATTCACGATCAGTTGATTTTTTTTAATCTGTGATCTTTCTTGCAATAATATTGACAACATTTTATCACTTTCTCCCCTTATCTACACAGCATCAAATTAGCATAGAGTTCAGTGAAGCTGATGGGACTAAATAGAATAGATTAAATAGATTTAGTAAACATGTGTAGTGTCATAAAATCAGGAGTGGTATGAACTCAGGCAGGCTGTGAAGTCGAGCTCAACCTCATTCCCAGCAGATTAGCTGATTACAGGTGGGGCTCACATCAGCTGGTAGCTAATAGTGAGGATAATGTTATTTCACCATATTAATTTAACATTTGTATTGTAAATGTATTCAGACTTTATTTTGTGACATTGCTGAAATGGGTCCTTCCACAGCATGTCTTTGTTCCTGTCTTCCTTCTCTCTTCCTGTGAAAAGGTAGTTTTTCCTCCCTACTGTTGCCAAAATGCTTGCTCATAGGGGGTCATATGATTGCTGGGTTTTCTCTGTATGTATTATTGTAGGGTACCTTACAATATAAAGAGGCGACTGTTGTTGTGATTTGGCGCTGTATAAATCTGATTTAAATTTAATTGAATTTTTATGTTAGTGTTACATAAACTGAAATGTTGAGCAGGTGTGAGAGACCAACTGTAGATGGGAGAAAGGATAAAGGCCACTGTGTTGGCCTGGTTCTGCTAGTAGTTTCTTCCTATTAACAGGGAGTTTTTCCTTCCCACTGTCACCAAGTGTTTGCTCATAAAGGGTTTTGTGAGTCTTGGGGCTTCTTTCTAGAGTCTTTACCTTACAATACCTTTACCTTACAATATAAAGCGCCTTGAAGCGACTGTTTTTGTGAATTAGAATATAAATAACTAAATAAAGTGAAGTGAAATTACTATTGTTATCTTGACTGAATTAAGCTACACCATATCATCAGTACTGATGTCCCAGTAATGATCATTTTCCTGCCATAGCACAGTAAAAACCTCTCAATGTTATGATTGTTCAGGGTTTGATCCACCGCCCACCATGCCGCCTCCCTGCCAGTGTCAGAATGGAGGCACCTGCTACTTTGATGACAACAAGGCTCTCTGCATGTAAGACTTTGTTTCCCTTTTTTTCCCAGCCAGCTGTCAAAATAAAACATTGGATTAAATTAGTGTGAATGCTAATGTTAATGTAATGTCAGTGAGATAACGTTAAACCATTGGCAGTGGTGGAACTGTTATGTTTGCGGTTTGCTTTTTGTACAGATGTCCTTCAGGGTGGGACGGAGATTTCTGCGAGACAAGCGTGTTCCATGTGATTGCGTCATCAGGTATTTTTGATTTTAATTGAACAAAAGTAAGATAATAACAAAATAAAAATGTCCTTCTAATTCTAACAAGCTTCTTTATACATCTCCTCTTGCCTACCTGCCTGCCTCTGTCCCTCCCTGGCAGTTGGAATAGCCATTGGGGTGACGGTGGTGGTTGTGGCACTGCTGGTTGCTCTGGTCTATGCTGCCAAGAAGAAGTCGAATCTGGCCGAGAGTTTGCGGAACAACTTGTCAAGCATGCCCAAAATGCCCAGTATGCCAACAATGCCTACTTTTCCAAACTTCAGGTGAGATCATAAAAGTCAGAAATTAATGAAGTGTAACATTCAACCACTAAAACTGATTTTCTGTTCAGGAGTGAAAATAAAAAACTCTAATCTGACATCTTAATCAAAAATAATAATATGCTTTATTATTTTTTGTACATTTTTTTGGAAAACAATAAATTAGAAAATTCACAGATAAAAACAGTAAATCTATTTTAAAAGTAACAGTATCATTTTAATCAGAGCTTGTGCATACTGGTGGATTAACTGTTACAGAAACAAAAAAATATTTGGTAATTACCAGTACTGTTAATTTTGAGCACCTGTTCCATAAACCTTACACTGGGTGGTGGTCTAACAATGAGATTTAATAATAAAGAAATTCATAAGTAAGCTGAAAATCAAATGGAAAAGTAAATAAACAGTGAAATCACTACAATGATAAATACACACTTTTACATTTAATTTGAACATTTATTAAAAATATTAATAATATTTAATTTTAATATTTTTTAACATTTTTATACATTCAATAGCGCTTAATATATTTACTTTATTTTGTGATTTTTGACATTGTATATAAAATAAATCTAAAAGCAGATCCATTTTTTGTATTTAAAGGTTGTTGACAGAGCATTATCAGACATGCTAGTGTGATATTTACATCCAAATAACAATACTTTGCAGGAATGGTTCAACCCAAAATGGCATGAAAACAGAAGACAATGAAGGGCTGCAGAATGGAGAGGCGGTCAGTAGTGAAACAAAATATATTCATCAACTGTTTAAAAATGCTTTGTGAGATTTAATACAGATTATACTTTCTTATCCTATCTATGGTGATCCATAACGCTGATGTGTGCTGTGTGATGTCAGGTCCCCTGTACGTCCGTATTCACGGTGGAGACGTCTGGGAAGAGTTTTGAGAACCCAGCGTATGAAGGTGGAGAACCGCTACCCTCCAACAACTTGCCTAAAGCCACCTCCGCTCTTATGTCAACAAATGAGGTCAGTAAACAACAACCGCTGCTCCTTCCTGTGGACTTTATTGATTCTTCTCTATTCATTTTTATTTCATGTCCGCATCTAACAATTCCCCTATGGATTATGCTCTTGTGCCCAGACTTTGTGTACAATTTAAATTTCCACGGCTTTAATATAAACATAGTGTAAATCTTGTGTGTGCTGTTTACTGTGTTACGTAACTGAATGAAAAAAGTAAAGGACCTTTCCTCAGCACCATATTCTTGTATTAAAAACGCTGCTCTGTGATCCAGTGGGTTTTATGTTTTGATGAGCTCAGTCTCATGGCCCCATTTTTTTCCTCCCTCAGGAGTTTGTTGAGAATCCCTTATATGGGGAAGAGGCTCATGTGATTGAACGCATAGGAAGTGATTCCACGCCTGAAGTTTCCACCGAGGTTGCCATCACATTCATCACAAATCTTCCCTGATTAGTTTCATTCGAGCGAGTCGTACCACATTGAACACTTAAAAAAAATGTCGCTCTGATAGTCTTATTTGTTTTATTGTGTGGTGTTCATTGCTTTGTTTTTCTAATCCTCTAAACTGCTTCTACTTTTTGCATTTTTTCAGGAGGATTTTGGGATCCCAGCATATGGCTCTGGCGTAGAAGACGTTAACGTCACATCTGCACGACCAGCTGCTTCAACTACGCAGGTATCCACAAAGACAGGTTTCAGAATAGTAGTCAAGCATTAGAAGCTGAAAGCAAATAATGACGGGCTCTGAATCTGCAATCATCTGCATGCACATAGCCCTGCTTTTTTTTTTAAAAATTAAAAATTTCCTTTGCATCTGTTTCAGCCAAATGGAGATGTGAGTTCTGCATCTTTCCAAAACCCCGCATACACGGTGAGCACAGGATGCACAAAGGGTGAATGTGGGCATTTTAGCTTTTATTTGATGGGACAGTTGAGAGAGATTAGACAGGACAGCACACAGACCCAGGACACTGCATCACCTTTAGTACTTGGTGGGAACTATAATACTGTAATGGAAAAGCAGTCGATCCGAGTCGAGTTGATCTGAGTAGGTACTAATGGTAAAGGGGCTTTGGTGAGCTGTATGTTTATGCTTCAAGTAAAAAGCTGCAGTCTAAACAGCAGACACTAAGGTTTTTTTGTTGTTGTTGTTTCTATCACTAAAAATTGTGACATTTTGGTACTTGAAAGGTAAATTCTGCATTTAAAATAATCATTTTGATCTTCCAGGAGGACCACTAACACATTCCCGATTCTGAGACTAGACTGGACCTCGTTTCAGGACTAAAACCCTCACTTGCTTCTGTAAAACAGCGGCACCGTTTCCACAAACTCAACAAATCAGAGACAGTCAAAAACTAACTGACTTTAAATTAATGGTAGCTATTTGTGTAAAAAAAATAAATAAATAAAAAAGCACTATTATAAACATGATTTAATATAACTGATAAGAAACTTGTTCATTGATTTTTTAAAAACTCAGTTAAAACTTGTAAACTTATATTATATTAAAAATTAGAAGTTTGTATTTCTTTTTGTAAATTGTGAGAAAGTTATGTAATAAAACTGCCATTATCATCAGTGTGCGTTTTCTGTACTCGCTCCATTCTGGATTCACAGTATGCTTTTCTTTGGCGATCATATCAAAGGAGGATCCCTCTGGTGTTATCTGCTCCCTCATCTGTAACAGAACTCCGTTTCCCAGCTACTGTATCTGACCCAGTGAACCAGGATGAAATGCTTTGTCATCTCTTTAATCACAGAGACAATTTTGAGAGTGATCGCAGAGCAACAGCGATAACTCTGCTCGTCTTCTGCCCCACTGTCATGAGTGTCTGAACGCATCAAGGTCTCTGAGCTTGTAACAACTAGGCCGGCCACATGAGCACTGGGACAAAAAAAAAAGTGAAAGAGAGGGAAGAACAAGTGGGCAGAGAGAGTGGAGAACAGAGAAAGCACAATGGGGAGGTACGAACAGAGAGCTGTGACCAGTGTGTTTCTGTTTTGTGATGATTCACAATCCCTGTTTTCATAATACCGATTCCCCACAAGGCATCTGTCAGAGTCAGCCAAAGTGTGCACTGTACTGCTCAGTGAGAGACGGAGGCACAGAGGGAGGGGATGAATAGCTATGGATGGAGGAGCAAACCAAAGGGGCATGCAGCTAACAGCATGTGTGCAAACAGTGCTGCCTTCATTGGCTGTCAGAAATAATAAACCCACTTTCAGTAAATAGCCAGAAAGAAGTTGGTGTGTAAAATTGAAACAAAAACCATTTAAAAGGGAGTTTGTTGATTTTATTTGTTTTTCCTGCTGTACTGGGGTGAAAATGGAAATGTTAAGGTAATTACATTATGTTTCTATAACAGGATTTTCTTACCATTTTCTACTACATTCAATAACTCAGTTGATGGCAGATGTTCCAGAACAACATTAATTCACTTGATGATTAAATGATTGTGTTTATATGAGTTTACAGGTCACATGGAAACACCAACTTTTGCGTTTTTTTAAATGATTATTTTAATAATTTGAGCTACAAGCCTGAAGGTCAATATTTGGTGTGAACACCTTTATTCTTCAACACAGCCTGAACTCTCTTAGTCATGCTTTTTTGGGGGTATTTCTTTAAGTAATATTCAGGAATAGTTCTCCAGGCTTTTTGAAGGACATTCAAAGCTCTTCTTTGGATGTTGGCTGCACTTTATTCTGTTCTCTATCAACAGGATCCCACAGTGCTTCAATAATGCCGAGGTCTGGCCTCTGGGAAGGCCAATCCATGACTGATAGTGCTCCACTGTGTGCTTTTTTTCTATCCAGGTATGCTTTTACTACGCTGGTAGTGTGTTTGGGATCATTATAATGCTGAAAAATGAAGCCACTGCCACTTTCCATATGGTATTGCATGGTGGATCAGAACCTGATGGTACTTTTCTACATTTATAATTCCTTCAATTTTGACAGGATACCCAACACCACTGGCCGAAATGCAGCCCCAACCATGAAAGAGCCTCCAACGTGTTTTACAAATGGCTGTAGAGACTCTCTTGTTGTACCTCTCTCCTGACCTCCTCCATACATATTGATGATGAATGAAAATTTTCACATTTGGATTCATTACTCCATAAGACCTGGAAAAACTGTTGCCACTGTTCTTCAGTCCAGTTCTTGTGTAATTTGGACGTAACTTTCAAATACTTTTCATCTGCTGTAGATAGTTTTAGGCCTGCCATATCTCCTTTTATCCTCCACCTGTCCAGATTCCTTAATTTTTTTAAGGACACACTGCACATCAAGCCAAAATATGTCCAGTTTATACCTGATAGTGTTTTGGCCATGTTTGAGGTTTTTCGTTGATTCAACTAAAAAAATAGAAACAAATGATGCGGTTTTGCGATAAGCCGCAAGTAACAAAGTGCCTCAAGATGAATTTTAAAACTGGTTCTTTGCTAAGTTGTCTGTTAGGCATAGACACTACATTGGTTCACTGAGTTAGGTGGCTTTTTATACTGGAATGACTCATAGTTCTGTGTTAAGTGTCTTAAGAAACAGGAAAAAGATTCCTTTGAGAATGGTCGGGTACAAGCACTGGTGTGAAAATGAGTGAAAAGCAATTGATGTCAAAAGAAAACCTTTGAAAAGCCTGGAGAACTAATACTCAAGACCCCAACCATGAAAGAGCCTCCAATACAACAAAGTCTGGCTACAGTAATGATCACAGACCTCAGATTTATTTGTCAGAGGGCCTTAGGGCTCGTACAGGTGTGCGAATCTCCTGAAAGACACGTCAAATTAGCAGCACGACGTTTGAGTCTACGCGAATAGCGGTGGAGTTTAGAGTTTACCAGGATCACCTGAAGGCAGCAGAGAGAGAGAGAGAGAAGAAGAGAGGGCTGATGAGAGCAAACTGACTGACAGCGGGGGAAGGGGAGGCTCACTGAGCGATATATTGGGTGTAGCAGAGAAATAAAAGCAAATGTGTGCCAGTCAGCTGGAGACGGAGTGAGCAGAGAGAAATACAGAGAGAGGGAGGAAGAGGGAAACAGGAAAGCGGGGCAGGCTGGTATTATAAGCGCTGTCGAGATAGAAGGAGGGGAGCTGTGCACGCTGAGGCTGTGAGGAGCCTCAAGCAGGTAAGAATGCTTTCTAATGTGGACTGACTTACCTCTGCGCGCGTGTGGAGCGACACAGACATCTGTAGCTCCAGGGATGGTTTACACAACTCTCTGGGTAAGGCAGCATTAAAACCTGAACGCGTTTAGTGCCAAAAGCTCACTGAAACTCGTGTTTGTTTGGGTTCCTTTTTTTTTTTAACAGATTTAGGTTTGCAAGCACATGTCTTAGTAACACCATGTGGATTGCCTGGCTGTGCCGCATGTTAATGAGGGGTGTGTATCACCTGTCATTGATTGACAGCTCCGCTGTTAGAAGAAAGTGACCTGAAGTGCTCTCAGTCTCTCTTCGGACTAAATGACCTCCCATATTTATTTATTTATTTATTTGTTTATTCCCCCCCAGATTTGATTTAATTAAAAACGGGAAGCGATGGCTCGGTGTGATTGGTGACCTCAGCCTTTATGCATGGTCTGGTCACGCTTTGCTGCAGGGCAGGACAGAAGCTTTTGCGTGGCTTTATTGGCTTTCGGGACAAGCAGAAGAACCCGGAGACTTAATGAAGGTCGGAGCCATAGATGGTGGTTTTGGTAAACAAGGACTGAAGGGGGGAAACTGCGCACCAGTTTATTTGAATTCATGTAGGGGCTCAAAGGATTTCTTCTTCTGTTTACAGCTATGTTGCCTTTCCTTCAGGTAAAAATTAATTTTTTAATGTGAAAGACCTGAATTTATTGGTAAGGCTACCTTTAAAAAAAAAAAAAAAAAAAAAAAAAAATTTTTTGGGGGG
>VUQG01008182.1:4882-19503 GCA_015106755.1 Etia nguti | reverse complement strand
GAATGAAATCTGTCAAATCCAAACATGTCAGGTCAGCCGTGTGTGTGTGTGTGTGTGTGTGTGTGTGTGTGTGGCGTTGTAGGTGGTGCATGGGCTGCACACACAGAGGGGTGGGCAGATGGCATCAGCAGTGTACTGGTGACCTCACCCCCTCCAACAGCTTCTCTCTCGAGACCCATCCAACTGCAAATGATTCTGGCAAGCAGGTGGCACGCATACATGTTTGTGTGTGTGAGTGGAGAGGACGGAGACATGAGGTTAAGCTCTCCCAGCACAATGCCAGCATAATGAAGTAACTCCCCTCTTCGGCTGGAGGTTGTTTGAGTTCAGTAGCAGTGTGAACCATTCATGTAAATGCAAATCGGATGAACAAGGACTCAACTGATGTGGTTGGACAAAACTCACAATCTAAACATTCACATTTTGGAAAACATTTGTATTTACTGTCTGATAGTTTAGTTTCTGCTACAGTTGGGGGAAACAATGATTTGGTGTTGCGACTCTATGCAATGAACTTCCGATCTCGCTGCCTTTTGAAATGGTTGCTTAGAAAATGGAAATCAGGTCTGCGACCGCTCCCAGTCAGGAGGTGTTTTCAAAACAACTTTAGGGAGATAAAATGGCAATAAGATGTAGTTACTATTATATCAATCTGTGACTGAATACATCAACTTGGCAATTACATGCAATTTGTTTGTGATAAATTTGTGGAAATCTGTTGCCATCTGCTGCAAATGTGTTGCCATTTTTATACACAGAACTTCACATTATCTTCATACATTCATTCCAACCAGATTTTGTTAGATTTGAAGTAGAAATTCAAACATAAAAAGTGACATAGTTGCTGCAGAATTGTGACTTAACTGCAAAATGACACAGGTGCTCGGCAACCTTTTTTTTTTTTTAATATAGCAGTAAAACCAGAGTACAAGCAGTTTGCAACCAGTCGAGTCATCTGCTGCATTGATTGCAGAGTGTTTGCAAGCTGCGTTTAGTCTGCAGTTATTTGCAAACTTTCAGAAATCTGTCTGAGAGTGACTGCAGACAGTGTGAGTTGGACTGTGATTGTTTGGAGACTGGTTTCCTCCCATTGAGCAGCTGTGCAATCGAATTGCCATCGAGAGGTTGAGGGTTTGCATGCTCAGTTTCTGGATGACCAGTTGTTTGCTGCAACTATTTACAATTCTATCTCTAAATGAATTCAGTGCAGTCACCTGTCTTTACCCAACTGTTACTGAGCACAATGATTGGAAGATGGGAAAACTGCTCGCCTGGCTTAGTCTAAAGGCGCTGACTACCTACAGTGCATGTATAGAGCCTTGAGGCATCTGTTGTTGTGATGTGGCGCTGTATAAATATAATGGAACTGAATTGTATGATGTCTTTGTAGTTTTTGTTGTTTGAAACAGATTATTGGTTTTAGGTTTGTCCTGAGCAAAGATGGCCGTTTATGGCAAGCCAAGTGAGTTTCCATGCTGCCAGCTGTTGATTCATATTGGTGCTGATCATCTTAAACCCCACTAAGTAAATGTAGATCTCAAAAATCTAAACTATGAAAGGGGACAGATCAGGCTTTTCCCATTTATAATTTGCCAGTTTCAGATTGTCCTCTATAAAGATAGTTTTTGAGGCATTTTTCTCTTTTATTGGACACTGCAGCTGTGAAGATTAGACAGGAAGGAGCCGGAGAACCCAAGCCTCTGTATTTCAACCATGTGGCATATAGTCACCTGCTCAAAGGTAATTTTTTTTTTTTTTAACCTAATTTGATTTAAATCACATAATTTGCTTCAGCAGCTTTTACAATAAACAGTCATGTTTTTGTTTGAAGTTTCAGAAAATAAGTGCAAATACACAGGATGTGTCTTCCAAGGGACTATTTTGATTAAAGAAGCCAAAGCCCTGTATGGAGAGAGATGAAACAGAGGAAAGCAGCTTTGGAAACTAGAACCCATAAAAATACTGTTAATTAATTTATGTTAATAACAATAATTAAGAAGTAGATTAAAACAATTAATGTTTTGCATCTACTTCCTATCAGTACACCTTAAATATAGCTGTTTTTTCCCCCCTGAAACATCCTTGCTGCTGTTGAGTTTTCCTTTTCAGTGCTTCATTGTATTCACCAAAATCCTCTGTGATGCACGCAGCTGTCAGCACTGCCAACTTCAATCAAAGAGGCTAGATTATACCACCATATGGCCAGTGGGAACCCTTCGTATTTAGAAGACAGTCAGTGAATGAAAGGCACAGAAAGACGTTGGCTTTAAGCTCTCGTCAGCCTTTCGTAACTGAAGAGAGAGAGTTCAGTGGAGCGTAGGCCAAGTGTGCAGGGAGTAGGACTGAAGAGAAGCAGGGAACCCCAGAGGAAGTGAGGTGATGTATTAAGGTTAATTATTAAGTTGGCCATCAAATTGAGCAGGACACTTTGTTTTGAATCATCAAACGACAGAAGCATATGACAGAGCTGGCCTGCGCAGGCATGTGACCATTCTGCAGTTTATTGATCCACAAAATGAGCAATTGTACATGAGCTGTGTCAGAGTACAGTGTTACAAAAGCACTTAACATCCATACGCCTGTACTGTGGTTAACCTGGGAGGGAAGAAAGCTGCTGGTGCTAGCACTGCTCAGGTCGGCAAACTAATCTGACGTTGTGTCTGTGCAGTTTGATGCACGGTGAAAAGTTACATTTAAAATGCAATTTTTGTTTTTGAAGAAAGTTTCAAATGCCTCTTAAACATGTGCTAGATTTTGTGCAGATAATGTTTTCCTTGTTCATTGTTCAATTTTTTCATTTTTTAAAAAAGAAATCCTGTCTAATTGACTTGGAAATTCCCATGTCAAGTTTCATTACGGGGAAAACAAACAGCGATGGCAGATTTAGAGCGTCTGCCCAACTGATCCAGTCTGCTGCCAACCTGAATGAGGGACAATCATAGGAGCAATCTAGGGGCATGTCAGGCTTGAGCAGTGCTTCAGCAGATGCTGTGTATGTGCACTCTTCTGGACACATGGAGATTTACTGAGATGAAGAGCGATATCACATCTCTTATAAATGGACTGGTACTTCTTTAACATCTTTCTATTTGAGAACTTGGGTCACTTTCTACGTTAACTAGCATAAAAATCTTTTTAAAAATCCAGTTAATGACAGTTGTCCAGGTGAAAATGTATTGTTGATGTCAGAGGTCGGAGAAGAATGGCCAGACTGCTTTGAGCTGATGGAAACAGTAATTCAAATACCCACTTGTTAAAACCAAGGTACACAGAAGAGCATCTTTGAACACACAACACGTCAAACCTTGATGAAGATGAATTACAGCAGCAGAAGACCACACCAGGGTCATCAAAGTCAGCTGAGGCTACAGTTTGCGCAGGCTTGTCAAAATTAGGCAATAGTAGATTGGACAACACTGCCTGGTCTGGCAATGATTTCTGCTGCAACGCTGAAATGGTGGGGGTCAGAATTTGGCATAAACATGAAAGCATGGATCCAGCCTGCCTTTGAGCAACAGTTGAGCATCCACCTGAGCATCATTTAAACATTGTTGCTGAACATGCCCATCTATTTGTGACCACAGTGTACCCGTCGTCTGATGGCTCCTTGAACATGAAATCAAGTTCACTGCACTCAAATGGCCTCCACAGTAACCAAATCTGAACCAACAGATGTAGTAGAAGGGGCGATTCACATCACGGATGTGTGGCCAACAAATTTGCATCGACTGTGTGATGCTTCATGTCAATATGGATCAGAATCTCAGAGGAATGTTTCCAGCATCTATGAGGAATTAAAGCATTTCAGCCCAGTAATAATAGCCCAGTAATAGTAAGGTGTAACAAACAAAGTGGCTGGTGTGTGTATTTTTCGCCAGAGCTAGACCAGCTCTCTCATATGAGCAATAATGACTGGCTGTGGCCTATGTGGAAGAGTAAAAGATCCTTTTTTCTTTTTTTTCTTTTTTTCTTGAGACATTAAACCTAAAGTTGCTCCCAAAGACAGGTGAACAGTGAGTGTGTTACTGTGGTAGGAAATGCACACTGGTTACCATTAGTAATGGCGTTCATTTTCAGCTGATCACGGCAAAATAAGAGGCTCACTTTACAATATTTACTTACGCTTTTCAGAGCAGATTGTTTTCAACAACACTCAGCAGTCCAATTAAATCTTACATCTTAAACATTTCAAATATAGCCCCAGCCTGGATGTCATGAGCACTTGTCACCAGCCAAATGAAGGATTGTTTTTGCCGTGGCGGTTCATTCTAATTGCCACTCTGGCATAGCGCCATCCTGTCTTCAATCAACATTTTCCAAAAAAGAAATTTCCTTGGCAGCGAGTATGTTTTCATCAACCTATCAGGGGGAAATGTGACAAAGAATTGACAGAACGTGACAAATAATGAACCCAAGACTATTGTTAATTTGTCAGAATATGAGACACAAGATGACAAAAAAACAATTGGTTATTGTTTTTAAAACTCTACCAGAAGTAGAAATTATCCCCCAATGGCTGTAAGTGATTTGTGTAATTATAATCAGCAGTAACGAGGCAAATTCACGAGCACGATAGATCTCGGTTCTGCATCTGCAGCTTGACGGCTTGCTTCACTGCCATCGTGCTGATCAGGTGGTTCTGTCTTCTATTGTCGAACGTCAGGGGTGTGTTTGTCGATGTGAGACGGGTTGATTTGCCAGCCTTCGAAACCGCTGCAGGATTACTTTGTAATTTCCAACTCGAAGGAAATGTTGCCGCTGAAGGGAAAAACTGATTCTTTTGTTTTAAATGTGGCCCAATAGATTTCTCATGGTGTTTTCAATGTGGCTCAAAGTCATCTACTTGTTTTTCAACTTCTTGAATAAGTAGAGGAATAGTAGTGAAGTAGAGGATAAATGTTAGGCTTCTAACTGTATTTTCTTAAGTTGTACAGCTTTTCCTACATTCATACTGCATCAAAGTAATTAAGTAATAGCAAAGCAATTAATTGACAGAAACTTTGCTCCTTTTTCTTATATTAAGATAATTGTGGTGTTAGACTTATTTATATTAACAGAAAAAGGAGTTTTCGCCTGCTGGCTGTCATAAAGAAAGCAAGTTGAGCTTTGCATTACCTTACTTTTCAGACCTGGGCCGCGTGCTACAAAGCACATTCAGCATACCCAGGTTATCTTTCCATTATCTGGATTCACTTATACCAACATAAGTATAAACGGTTACACAAAGCTGCTTATCAACATGCTGAATTAATGCAGGTTTTCCCATTCTAGCTATGAGCTTGTTCACGTGAAAGGGATGACACTGGCAGCATTTAACCAGTCACAGTTATGGCTAAATGAACAGTAAACAGAGTGGCTGATTTTACACAGGAAGAAACGCATAACACAGATTGAAAGCAACACAGATGCTGCAGACAAAACGGTGTGTGTATGAAAGGAAAAGAAACTGAACATTAGATTAGAATCAAAATCTCTGTATGAATGCTCGATCGCTTTAAGTCCTTTGGTCAGTAAGACTGGAAAAGACCTACTGTATTACAGAATTTGAAGCCTGCAAGCAAAGCCAGAGAAGAGGCTAACTGTGAAAATAAGAGGCGTATCAGAATCAGAGCTGAATCATTAAGATGCAGGAAAATCTGATGGCTTATAATAGAGTATTTTATTAAGTTAATTGGTGTTTAACAGTCTGAGAGCAAGCAATGAGTATTTTTTTTAAAAGTGGAATTTAAATACAGGCAGGCTTGGTCTACATGTGAATTTAATTTAAGGTCAAGTAGAACCAGGTGCTCTGTTTTTAAGATCCTATATTAATCCTGTTGTGAAATTGTTTTTAGCAGTGCTGCTGTTGATTTCTAACGTGACGGCTGCACATCGGAGCTCTGAAACTAAACTGGATCTATTTAGACACTTAATGTTATATTAAATATTATAGATAAAGTAGGTGCAGGATCATATATAAATGTTTATAGAATAATACAATGTTTGTTTGTTTTTTACTGGTGATGGGGGGGGGGATAAAGGAATAAAGTTATATCCAAGAATCTGTCCTATCCTCCTCATCAGGATAACATGAAGACTTTAGACACTACTGAAAAACTCCCTTTCTATCCTCCTACTCTCCCTAGAAAGGTCTCAGGAATCTTCTCGAGATGGTCACGCTGTTTTCTGGAGAATTGATTGGTCAGTAGGCAGTGATTTCACACCTCTGATCTCTAATCTGAAACATAACCTGCTCCAGGGCAGGTTGGGTTCACTTCATGAGTTACCATGGTGATTTACCTCGGTAAGAAGTGAACCACCTTTGTAGTACAGAAAACCCAGAGTTAACCTTTGGATAAGTCCAAATCCATCTTTGAAGTACAGACTTCTATAAGCTGCATCTGTCTCTTTACAGTCTGTGGTGCAAAGTGATGCAGAGAGGTGAAAGTTTGTGTCGTGCTTGGTTGACATTTTTCTAAACACAACTTTGGATGACTGGAATAAATTCTAGTCCAGTGTAGGTTGGAAAATATGCATTTTACAACACAGAAATGTCTTTTATACACATACTGGGTGAGATTCTTTCTTCAGTCAAGCTGTGAAGAAAATGTGCAGAGATTTAAAAAAACAAACAAAAAACAACCCTTTGCTTTAATAACGTCCTTATTCATCTCCATAGAGATGCTGGTTTACTGATATATGTTCATGTGATGGGAACGAGTTGATTGTAACACAATCGGCTGCATGGCCTCTCAGCACTGTCAGTAATGAAGGGATATGTGTAGGATGAGACTGTGTAGACTCGGCATACACACTGTGTGCTCTGCTCACCTGGTATTTTATGAGGCTCTCCCACAGCTGTGAGTTAAGCTCAGAGGGGAGATTTGGCCGCCCACCTACATAGCCAGCAATTCCAGGAGCAGTAATGAGGTTGAGCAGGTATGTAGCAGTTAGTCTGTGGGAATAGCTGCTCCCCCCGCTGCTGCTGCTGCTGCACTAATATGGGGACTGTTAATTAAAATAAATAACAAATGCCAACAGCTGTGGAGGAAAATGCATAGTCCAGTATTAAGAGACATACAGTTTTCTTCTTGTATTAAAGGTTTTGCCAGCATAGTCGTGGTTGACCAGTTTAGGTTTACGACAGTTTTGACCTTTTAAGTGCCAAGAATGTGAGGGTTTGTGATTGGATGTGAGTCAGGACGGATTGATTTTAGATTGAGGGAGAGTTTTCTGTGTATCAAAGGCTGGTTTTCTAAAATAATCTATTTTTTATTTTTCCTTTTAAGGAAAAGTAGAACATGACAGAGGTAATGAAAACTGCTTTCATTGTCAGAATTAAAGGTAGGACTTCGACAGGATTCCCTACCACATGCAAACTCCCTGAAAGCATCAAAAACAAAAAGGTTTGAAAAATGAATAAAATGAACTACTATTTTTGAAGTCTCTCAAAAATATCAACTGTGAAGTCTGTAACCTCGTGTGACTCGGCTGGATTCATCCTGCTGACGGTCAGGCTAAAGACAGAACGAGCTCACAGCAAGCTGCACCAGGGACGGCATGGCCACTCTCTCATCATTCATTATCAGTATTTATAACAGCCAGTAATTTAAAAGCAAAGATACAGGAGAAACACCCTTCAGCCATGTCATGAGTGCTGTTGCATAGTTTGTCCACCAGAGGGCATCATGTAACCTCCTTGTTGGCAACAACCAGCTGATCCGAGCAGACTTGGGCAGAGCATGGAGTAAATGATGAAACGGAACAAATTTTGCAGAAATCTGTTTGTTTCGTGTGTCAGAAAGAGGAAAAACATATCTGCCAATATGTCTGCGTATTAATATTGATCTTAAAAATTCATTTTTATTACCTAGTGAACATTATGATTTACCCAGCCTGTGAAGTACCTTTCCAACATAACTTGGGCGTCTTGTTGGAAACAAACAGCCAGTTTGATCAGACTTGGTTCGAGTTTTGTCTTGGAATAAAACAATAAAAAATAAAAAAAAAATCTGGGCCTATATCTTAAAAGTTCTCCCTTTCGCACAGAGTCCTGTGATAAATTGGTCTGTCCAGGTTACATCCTGCCTCACACCCTGTGACAGCCTGGGTAGGTTCTAGCACCCCACAATCCTGAATTGGATAAATGTTAGAAAAGAGGGATGCATACAGCTGAGATCTGGCACTTGAATGTCACATCTGCTATGCTATTTCAAATTGAATGCCCATAGCCTGCAGTTTCTCAGCTGTGTTGGTAACGGTCCTGTTGGAGCATGAACATTGGGCCAAGTCTAAGCTCCTGGGCTCTCTAGAACAGGATTCATTAAGGACATCTTAACTTGTCTTAACCCTTTACTTGCCCTTCAAAATCATGCCTAAGAAAGTGAATTCACAACAGGTAACTGTAATCAAGATTTTTTTTATTTTTTTTTTATTTTTAAAATGCTTTTTTAGTTTTCATCATTAGTTTCTTTAAACACTTAAACACGTTTTAACATAAGGCTACAGCATAACAAAATCTTGAATCTGAATGCCTTGATCCATTTTCTTCCACTTTATCCAGGACAACAGGTGGCGTGGTTAGCACCATCACCTCACAACTAGAGGGGCTTTATCTTCATCCCACAGTCCAAAGACATGCATGTTAGGTTATTCCACATTGGCTGTAGATGTGAATGTGAGTGCGACTGGTTGATAGATCGGCGACCTCTCCAGAGTGTGTTCTGTGTCTCGCCCTGTGACAGCCGGGATATGCTTCAGCCCGAGCACAATTTTCTGAATGCCCTGCAAATACAGCAGCTCTCCATCCCAACACGTAGTCTGTTTAGTCTGCAACCTTCATTGGGATTGTCCAAAAATAGCTGGTTTTGCAGGTGAAACTTGCACCACTTCAGCCACATTTCTTCATTGGCGGTTAATGAGGAGTGTGGTTAAAAATGTATCTGGCAGTGAGAAGGGAAACCATGAGTGATGATTGCACATGAATGATTGTGACAAAAGTATTCTAATGAACATAAGATGTGAATGCAACATTATTAAATACTTTCCCTACTCTAATGTGAAACGGCTCTGTTTTACTGCAAAAAGCTTATCAGTCACTGATACTATAGTGTTGTCATGGTGACAAGGTAAAGAATCCTATTGGACAAAAGTGCCTGGTATCATTATCTGACCTTGCTTCCCTTCAAATGAGCAGTCGCACAGTTTGAAATGAAATTAATGCTTTATGCCTCGGTAATGAGAGCAAATATTAATTATACTGAAACTTGAGTGCAGTAATGGGTCCATTCATCACTGTCAAAGCAGGGCTGCCTTTTGAAAAATGTATTCAGATTTGGGTATTGGTTTTAAATGACCAATTATGTGCTGCGTGGAGATCGCTGTGCTCTCTGTAAGCATCACAATCAACCAGACATTTGTTGCCAGGGAAGTTTTTAAAAAAGAAGCATATCTGTTTTAATCTTACAGTGGAGTTAAAAATAAAGACATTCTGATAATAACATAGCAAAACACCCAGAACCAGTGTGTTTAGTCACATGCACATGACTGCCAAATATCAGGTGCTGGATAGGGAAATAGTTCATGAAGTTGCAATGCACAGAGAGAAATCTCACAATGAGTCCTTGGTTTCTTAATGGCGCTCTGAGGCATCCTCACTGATACGGTCGTATGTTGTGTTCTTTGTTTTCATTCCAGGTTGTTCTCTGTGATTCTCTGTCTCGACCTCATGTGAGGAACAAAACAAAATAGAGGGAATTATTTGAGAGAACGGTTTCCTCTCTCCCCCTCCAACCTCTCCGCAGCCTCCCGCCGCCTCTGAATGATTGAAGCCATGCCCATCGTATCTGCAAGCACAGGTACATGTGCTCAGGCTCGTTCATGGTCTGCTGCTTTTTATGTAGTTATGAATAAATTATGTGCTAGAATAAAGCATTATTACATTAATATGGATAAACTGTTGGAATTTGGAAGGAGGGATGATATGGGAGAGCATACTATTATAAACATCCGTGAGCTAAAGAGAGATTCCATACAGTCTCTTTGTTGATGAAGGTGGTTATTGCATATGATGCATTTCTAGGTAAGAATTGGTCTTTGACTCAATCATAAACACACAGCATAATTTCTTTTTTTTAATACTCAAGGGCTGCATGAGATCCTAGCTCTGCTCACGTCTCAGCTTCACCCTGATGCCAACCACAAAGAAGACCTGGTCTTCCTCAAAGATGTCTTCAGTGAGAAAAGCATTGGATACCTCATGAAGGTACAGTGGATACGTCTGAGTAGAAGTGGCTACTGTATTTGTGATTCAGACATTTTATTTATTTTTATTTTTTTCACACATACTGGATTACTGTGCAAGCACATTAAGTTTAATTGCTAAGGGGTAGATGACATCTACTCATGGGCCACCGCTGAACCCCGAGTTGTTCCAAAACCATCCATCTACATTTGAATGTTGGACAGAAAGCACAGAAAAAACTGAGTGTGGGTGAATCAGCCATGTTGTATAAAGCACTTTGAGTGCTCAAGTACAGTCAAAAGAGAGCTATATAAAAACTGAACCATTTAATGAGCTGTTGTTGACTTACTTTTTCCTTCCTGTCAGCTTGAAGCAGTTTGATTCTTTTCCTCTGACATCAACAAGTCATTTTCACCCAGAGAACTGCCTCTCTGTGAATATTTTCTCTTTTTCTGACTATTCTCTGTAAACCCTAGAGATGGTTGTGTGGGGAAAATCCCAGTAGATCAGCAGAAATACTCAGACCAGCCTGTCTGACACAAACAATCATGCCCCGTTCAAAGTCACTTAAATCACATTTCTTCCTCGATGTGATGCTCAGTTTGAACTTGAGCAGGTTGTCTTGACCCTTGTCTACATGACTAACTGCATTAAGCTGCTGCTATGTGACTGGCTGATTGGATATTTGTGTTAACAAACTGTTGAACAGCTATACCTAAAATAGTGGCTGATTGTTTTGTTTTTCACTGAAAATTAATCATCTGCATTTGTGGTTGTTGCTTCTTGCTTTTCATCCAGATCCACGAAAAACTGAAGCAGTATGAGAAACACAGCCCCACACCAGTCCTGCACAGTGCCTCCTGTTTGGCAGAGGATGTAGGTGCAATTAGAAGTGAATATATATTTTCTCTGGTGACTAGAAGAATACTTTGAAATACTTAAAGCAGTAATTTTCTGATTTCAATCACTAGCTAGCAGAAGAGCTTCAGAACGGGCCACTGGAGGATGATGAGCAAGAACTGCTGCTCCTCTTGAGCACTCCTCATCTCAAGGTGTACACACACACACACACAGCCTTTTTCAGCCTGCATAAAGAAGCTGATAAATGCTACACCATACCTCTCCCTTGCTACATCCAGACATCCTCTCTTTCCTTCTGAGGTTTGATCTCTTCAATAATGCTGCTTCACAGTATTTTTGCCCTGCACTGCTCTGATTTTTCCACATTTATTTCATAACACCACCGTCAGAGCTGTCTGTACCCCATCCCCTAGACACAGACAAGACTGCCTAATTACTCTGATCAAGTGATTATGTTCAGGTTATTGGCTGTCTGGGAAGCATTCTGGGAAGTGATGATAGCTGTGGAATCAGAACGTTCATTTTATTGCCTGAGTTTTCTTTTCCCCAGAAATTGTGTATGTTTTCTACGTGCCGTAACCTTCCTTTCTGGATCCTTTTATTTCTTTTGATCGAGCTCCTTAATCTTGGCTTGTGATTCAGGCAGTGCTATCGGCTCATGACACAGTGGCTCAAAAAAAATTTGACCCTGTGCTGCCGCCGCTCCCAGACGATCTGGACGATGACCTGGAGGAAGAGTCGGTGAAGATCGTTCGGCTGGTAAAGAACAAGGAGCCTCTGGTTAGTGTCACAAGGGGGTGCAGTTTGGCTTTTCATTAAACTAGTACCTGTTCCTTGAAAACTACTGCTAATGAAATAAAAGAGAAATGAAACAGATTCAGTAAATCAGATTTTACAAAACATGCACAAAAAAGCGTACAAATATTCCTACTGAGTATGAAATACGTGCTGATGATTGATATTAGAATTTCCTATGAAGGTGAAATCAACAGCTTTATTTGACACCTGTTAAATTGCAGTTTAAAACGCCTTTCTATGAAGGGCATCGATAAAGAGGAGCAGTCACACTCATATGTGGAAAAAGATCAACCCCAACCTGCCTGCACTCACTACTTCATTCACAAGTTAGAACCTGTGTACAGGATGCTGTAGAACACATTACAGAGCCGGTATCATTTTCAGATATTTATTGACTCTCAGACTGGTCTCAGTAAGTGGGACACGTTGCCTCCTTCCCCGTACAGAGATTTTCAGATGTGGGTAAAAGAGGGCGATGTGCTGCAGATGACGCTCTGCATGATAGCAGGAAAAAAAGAAATCATCAAATTTATTTATTTTATTTTTTTTTTGTGTTTGTTTTTTAGGAATTGTTTATAGTGGGGTATTAAAGCGACAGCCGTCTCTTATATAACTTGTACAACTTACTAATACTTTGATTGGTTGGTAAGAAGAATGAAGTGCTATGTAAATTCAAGAATGTTACACTGTACAACTGGAAAATCACAAAGACCTCATCCTGTCCTCAAGAATGGTTAAAAAAATCCATTTACTTTAATGAACTTCAATGAACAGTCTTGGAGAAATCTGAAGTATGAATGAGGGTCTACAAAATCCACAGAGAAAATATATACTTGGTGTTGATCGGAAACACTGGCTAAAGTGATCCTACTTTTATATCAACAAGCAGCTAGCTGTAGATTAGACTTTGGCTGAGTTTCACTGGTGACACGAAATATAAGTTTCAGAAGTTTTCTCAAAGCCTCACACACCACTTGGTCCATAGCCAAGCTAACGCTTCTCCCCTGTTTCCAGACTTCCAGACTGTTAAGCTAAGCTAACTGTCTGCTGACTGCACCTTCATGCTGTGAGTACACAGACATGAGATTAGTGTTTATCTCTTCATCCAGCTCTCAGCAGGAAAGGAAATAAGTACATTACATTTTCTAAAATGTCAAACTAACACATGATTTACTTAAAGCTAAAAATGGAGCTGTAAGCCAGTGTAGCAAACAGTGATTGAAGCTAAAATGAGCTGCTAATTCTTTGCATGATGCAGCAATTAGAAAACCTGTAATTACTGCATTTAAATGTCATTAAACTGCATGAACTTCTAGTGGAAGCACAAACAAGGAGGCAATATTGATGATTGGGTATCAGACTCTTCATTCACGGTACCATTTTGACATTTAGCTTTAGTCAGTTATGTATCTTTCCAATTAAAACTAGCTGCAAATAGGGAGCCTCTTCCTCCAGTCGGAGGATTGTGGCAGCTTAGTGACTTTGGGATGAGATTTGCTATGAATACGTCTCATTTATTAATGCACGTGTGTGTATAAACAGGGAGCGACTATTCGGAGAGACGAAGCAACAGGAGCTGTAATTGTGGCCCGAATCATGAGGGGAGGCGCAGCTGACCGCAGTGGTGAGACTGAGTTTGCAAAACATTTCTACTAAACTTTAAATGCCAGATATTTTTATGTGGAAAATCAAATGCATGATGGAGCAGCACTATAGTATAATCTGCCTATAGAAACAATCTCTATTACTCTGGATGCTAACACTACCCAGTGGGACTTTCTTAACACTATTGATATACTGAGAGAGATGTGAGTAGATTACATTGCGTAACCCTGTGAACTGTAACAGAAATCAAATCCGTGAGATTAGTGCCACGAGATTGCATATTTTGAGATTACAAACTAGGTTTGCGTCTGGATGTTGCCATAGTAATGTTATCGACATACTGGCAACACAACATTTTCTTTTGTTCACATGCCAGTTTTATATTCTAAAAATCTGTATATTGGGGATTTCTTTAGCTGTATTCCCCCTGCGTGCTGTGCTTGTGTTTCCAGGTCTGGTGCATGTAGGGGATGAGCTTCGAGAGGTCAACGGAAACCTGATAACCTACAAAAGGCCAGATGAAATTAGTCAGATACTGGTAATAGATGTGGGATCGGACTAGTTCAGATACTACGATTCTTGTAGCTGGCAGCCGATCATGGTGATGCTCTGTTGTTTTTGTTTTAGTCCCAGTCACAAGGCTCCATCACACTGAAAATCATCCCAGCTGTTGCAGATGACGATAAAATGAAAGAAAGCAAGGTTAGGAATGCTTGCTGTGTGAGTATGCAGGCTTTTCTTATGGAAGGCCACAACCACTCAGCCCACTATCAAGGTTTATTCACATGTATCCACTTTACTTTTCTTTACCTTACCCATTAGTGTTGTATGTGAGACATACAACACTTGTTTGATTGTGCAACTTTCAGAATTACGGCACTGTGAAAAAATGTCATGATCCACCCCTCATTTAAAAAAATAAAAAATAAATACCCCAAACCATGACACAGCCTCCACTCACTGTTGTATCTCTCCTGATCTTTTCTATGCATACTGATAATGATTGGAATCATAATTTTCTAATTAGGATTCATTACTCCATAAGACCTGTTGCCACTCTTTTTTTTTTTTTTTTTTTTTTTTTTTTTTTGTCCCTTTTTTTTTTTTTTTTTTTTTTTTTTATATCCTTTTTTTT